>CM074928.1:16096250-16110164 GCA_037576815.1 Pangasius larnaudii
TTAAAGCACATCTTGTTCGTTTCATTTGAAATCCATTGTGGTGGTGTATAGAGCCAAAAATGTTAGAATTGTGTCAAAGTCCCAAACACACACACTCATCAGTCACTTTAATAGGAACACCTGTACACCCGCTCATTTATGCAGTTATCCAATCATCCAATCATATGGCAGGAATGCAATGCATAAAATCATGTAGATACAGGTCCAGAGGTTCAGTTAATGTTTATATCAAAGATTAGAAAAAAAAATGATTTCAGTGACTTTAACTATGATATGGTTGTTGGTACCAGGTGGACTGGTTTGAGTATTTCAGGGATTTACATACACATTTGCTTTTTTTTTTTGTTGAGAGTTTCAAAAACCATAACAAAACTTTCTTCTTCACCTGGCTTACAGCCAACAGATTTTATACTACTATTTAATTTACATTTATGGCATTTGGCAGATGCCCTTATCCAGAGCAACTTACATATATCTCATTTATACAACTAAGCAGCTGAGGGTTAAGGACTTTACTCAAGGGCACAGCAGTATCAGCTTGACAGTAGAGGGATTTGAACTCATGACTTTCTGATCAGTAGTCCAACATCTTAACCACTGAGCTACCACTACCCCTAATTGGAAATACTTCCAAAAATCCCCTTTATCCAGTAACTTGAACCTGTTTTTCAACTCCTGAAATGAATAAAGCGATGTGCCGATATAAATCATCAATTGTTTTTACACCAATCCTTCCAATACATTGTTTTCCTCCCTATCTTGGTAGCAGGGTTGTTCCATAACGAAGAATAGCCCTGCTTATAGTGAGACAAATTAAATATCTTATGTGCTTTTCTCCAGGCCTGCTGTGAGTGTTCCAATATAAGGTTAACCTCCCCGTTCCATAATCATATGTGGTAATCTTTAAGATAAAACATCAATAACACAAATTGGGGAAGTTAAAGTTTTCACTATTTCCAACCAGCCTATGCCAGTTAAATCCCTGCCTGACCAGTGCTTACATATTTCAATCATTTCAAATGCAGTATTATATAAAGCTCTAGTGGTAACCATCTTTTTCATACTTATTCTGGGTTTCTTCCCATCCCATAAAAATCCCTAATATTTTTTTTAAATATGGATGATGGAAAACCTAAGGGAATCATCATAAAAATATAATTAATCGTTGATGATACCATCATTTTAATTGTATTAATCTTCACAATTGTCTTAACCCCACAGAGATAGATTCAACATTTTCCATGTTTGTCCTAATACTTTGAAGCACAGGGGTTATATTTATCTGAACAACATAAGTCCCTTGAAAGCCTAATACCTAGATATTTCATCCCAGTTGGTATTCATTTAAAGGCAAAAGCACGTACATCGACAAGAGAGCATCCCACAGAGACTGGCATCACCTTTGACTTTTGCCAATTAAGATTTGACAATAACAGAAGAATATCATCTGCATATAAAAAAAAAAGTTATATATACACCATTTGGACACCATTCACTGATCATGCAATCATTCCTGATTGCAATTGCTAAAGGTTCCAGAAACAAAGTAAAAAGCAAAGGAGACAAGGCATCACCTTGTTAGGTGCCTTGCCCTAACTTAAAGAAAGGGGAGATAATGCCATTTTTACAAACTGCTTCACGTGGAGCAGAATACAGATCCTTGACCCACTTAAGGAACATTGGCCCAAAACCAAAAGCCTGCAAAGTATAAATTAAATAACCCCACTCTACTCTGTCAAATGCCTTCATTGCATCTAGTGAGAAGGTAGCAACTGGCACATTCTCATTGCAGTTTTGCCAGATAAGATGGAGTAGCGATCAAAGGTTGTCAGAGGAAGATCTCCCTTTAATAAAGCTTACCTGGTCTCTATGAACGATATGGGGTAAAACGCCCTCTATCCTTAATGCCAATACTTTAGACAAAAATTTACAATCAACATTTTCTAGACTAACTGGGCGAAAACTTCCAGGATCATAAGGATCCTTGTCCTTTTTAAGAATTAATGTGATTAATGCATCATTGAATTTGGAGGCAATTGTTCCAATGCCAATGACATTATTGCAGCCCTTCTATAGGTTCTTCTATTGATTCTTCTATTGGTGCATCCAACATCTCAAGCTGGTCTGAAGACAGAATAGGAAGCATGACTTCAGAGAAGTCGTCCCTATATGTAGCCCAGTCTAGAGTTGACTCTGCTTCATATAATTCTTTATAAAACATTTCAAAAACCTTGCTAATGTCTGAATTGTGAGTCACCACTTCCTCTTTTTTATTTTTAATTGCTGAGATTAAAAAACTAGCATCTTTTTGCTTCAGTTGTCTTGCTAACAATTTACCAGTCTTTTCTCCACTTTCATAAAGGGCTGTGCACATTCTAAACATTGCATATTCTGCCTTCTTATTATAAATATCATTAAGCTGATATTTCAACTCGCATATTTTTTTCTTTTAAAATTCTTTCTGAATACATTAGTGGCAATTCCCTGTCTAGACTTTTTATTTTGGCTTCAATTGCTTTAACTTTTTTTTAAAACTTTATTCAGTCTCTATATCGAGCTAGCATGTTGTATTACCTTACCCCTAACAAAGCCGTTTGATGCTTCCCGTACTGTCCCTAGCCTTTCAGTGGAACTGACATTAAACACAAAAAATTCTTTCAAGTCAGCTCTGAGTGTTGTACTAAAACATGGGTCCTGGAGCAAGGATGTGTTAAATCTATTTTGTCTTGGTGTCCTAGACTTAATGCCTAATGTCAGCTCCACTTGAGCATGATTGGACAGAACAATCACCCCTATCTCACAGTCAACCAGACTTGACTATATCAGCAGAACCCAGAAAAAAATCTATTCCTGAGTATGATTTATGATTTATAATTTATCTCTCGCTGGGATTGACAAGCCTTCATATATCTACCCACCCTAAATTTTCCATCATGAGCTGTATAGCCAACCTGTCCCTGGGTATAACTTTATGGTACGTAGTTCTATCCAGAAAAGCATCTTGTATCTGATAAAAAAAATCTCCTGCCATGATTAAGTGACTTCCTACCTGCCCTCCAATCATCTTATTAACCATATGAAAAAAAAATCACTATCCTACTTGTTTGGAGCATAAATACTGCAAATGTCAATTTTGGCAATGATGGCTTCCAACCAGATCAACCTGCCGTCCTCATCCTTCTTTTGCCTAATCATGACAAAATTTACCCTCTTATGCACCAATCCACCAGGCCTCTCCATTCCTCTTACTATTATATGAATTATGAAACACCTGTCCAACCCAATCACATTTAAGTTTTTCAGCCTCTGTACCCATCATGTGTGTTTCTTGAATTACAGCAATGTCCACATCATTAGATTTTAGGTAACTCAACTATTTTCTTCTTTTAACTGAATTATGGGAAGCATTTATATTCCAGGATACTATTTTCAAATATTTAGCCATTCCACAAATGCTTGCCAACTATACCACGTCTGTTGTCTGTAAAAAAACAAAACAAAAAAAAAACAAAAAAACTGAACATTAACAATCAAGAACCTTATACTCCCAAACCATCCCGCATCAAATCCTATCACCAATAGAAGGCTCTACCCATACATGACCAGTGAGGCACTAAAGATGGAAACACCTCGACCCCACCGCCAGAACATTTATATGAATAATATATGTTAACACCCAACCATACATGCTGCAGAGCACTTTGACCAGCCACAGGAGCATAACACAGGTGGCCACATACACTTGTTACAGTGCAACAATTGTTCAACATATTTCAGTTCTGCAGCACATAATGTGAACTTGTCCAACACATATACACTTGTTACAGTGCAAGAACAATTGTCCAACATATTCCAGTTCTGCAGCACCTAACATAAACTTGTCCAACACATAACACTGGTACCTCAGTCTTTTTCAGATAATAGCTCCAGTGCCTTGTGATAGTCATCAAAGCTCACTCGTTTTCCTTTCTATGTGAAGCGCATTATTGCAGGATATGTATGTATTGGATAAATGAATATCCAACTTGTGCAACCGCTTTCTGACCGCCCTGAACTGCCATCTGCAGTATTTTTCTGTGGCATCCCTCGTCATGTCAGGAAACAGGGAGATCTTGGAGCCCCTCCACATAATGCCACCGCTCTCCCGCACTTTCGCCCCCGCCATAACCCTCTCTCTTTCCAGGAAGCTATGGAAACACATAATAATAGGAGGAGGAGGCTTGTTTTCATCCGGCACTGGCGCCAAAGATTGGTGAACACACTGCAACAGCTCTGAACACTCTTTAGCACTTTTTTCAGCCATTTGTTTCAGGCCCTTGTTCTCATCCTCAAGCACACCTATTTGGGTCTTAGCCTCGTCAAGCCACTGAGCGATGGCAGCACCATCAGCCCTCTGACACCTTTCTATCATAGCCAGCATTAACCTTTTCAGCAATTTGTGCTATCAGCAATCAGTAGCTCTTCTGTGGGATCGGACCAGACGGGCTAGCTTTCATTCCCCACACACATCAGTGAGCCTTGGGAACCCATGACCCTGTCACCAGTTCACCGGTTGCCCTTTCTTGGACCACTTTTGGTAGGTACTAACCACTGCATATTGGGAAACGCCCCACAAGACCTGCTGTCATCTAGCAATCACAATTTGACCCTTGTCAGAGTTGCTCAGATCCTTACGCTTGCCCATTTTTCCTGCTTCCAACCCCCTACTTCTAGAACAATATATAAAAATAAACGTGGCCATTACCTAAAGGCATTGTTCATGAGGGTGAAAAAAACATGTGGGCCCTGTCTGAATAGGGCCCTAACTCGTACAACTTGACCATAGAGTTGATTTTGCAAGGCAATGTGTAAATACAAGGTCTCCCTCCTCACACATCAGTGCATCTATGGCAACGCCCCCACTTACCTTAAAGAACTCCTCACCCCACAGATTTCAGCACGTCCCCTCCGCACCATTGGGGATCGAGCCTTTTGCGCCGCTGCTCCTCGCCTGTGGAATGCCCTCCCTGAACATCTGAGGGTTCCACAAATGACTGATAGTTTTAAAATGGATCTAAAAACGTACCTTTTTCAAAAGTGTTTTAATATTTACAGTTTAAATTTCTGTGCTAATCTCAGTTGGCAGCTGGTTTTAATTGCTGTATATATTATAACTCTTTTCTGTAGCACTTTAAAGATTTTCTTTAAAATGTAAAGTGCTTTATAAATAAAATGTATTATTATTATTATTAATGTGGGCCACTAAAGGTGCTGAGAGTGTTGGCTGTTGAAGCATTTTGTACCATGAACAATTATACATACCAGCTAACCTACATTGTGCTCTTATGGTGTGTCACTTGGCTGCTAGTGCTAGGCATAAACAAATAAAACAACAAATAAAATTCTTTTAAATGTTTATATGGCCCCTCTTGCAAAAATCAGGGGATGTAATTGCAGATATAATATTGTTAAGCCTATTATCGTCATCTGTTATGAAAAGGAAGCTTGTGTGGGCTAAAGACATTTTGGGTCACTACTCTGGTAGTGTAGTTCAGGGCCGGATTTAGCCTGTCTTAATTGGGGGGTGCAGTCAAAATGTCCAACGGGCATCTTTTACAATCATGCTTGCTAATGTCGTCTAATGTTTGTATCATAATGTTCTTGTACCACAATACTCTCCTGTTGACATGTAAATGTTGTTTGTTTTTTTTTTACCTACGTCATATGCAGCAGACAAGGCACTGATTTTAAGCAGCATTTCAGCACAGTGATGTGAGCTCTTGTGCGCTGTACAGTGTTGATTGCTTAGCTATGATCAGAATTCTAGACAGTGTGTTATTTTTTCAGGTTGATGTGGACTAAAGGAAAGAGGCAACAGACCGTATTTGGCTCACAGACCTTCAGCTTGATTCTGTGTTTGGCATTGCTTTGTCTTGTCTCAATTTTGTATTCAAAAAGGAACACTGAACTGAAGCCTACTTGTGAAGGGCAACATGACATGAGAAAAAACATTTTATTGTTATCAAACAGCCTCAATTCCTAGGACTTAGAGCTGAGCAGTGCACATCACTATTAGGATAAGAAAGGAACAAACAAGTCATCACCTAGACAGGCTTCTGTATGTCTGTCTAATAAATTTAGTTTGTACCAGGCTATAAGATAAGATAAACTTTATTAATCCCTGAAGGGAAATTCAGGTAGTCTTGTAGATAGGTAAGAAAGAAAGTAGTAAGAGTAGTAAAAAGTAGTGAGAACAGTAGAAATTAGTGAGAGTAGTAAAGTAGTGAAGTAGTAAAGTAATGAGAGTAGTGATTAATCATCTACCATTAGCTAAGGTGTTGTAGAGCCTGATGGCAGAGGGGTGAAGGATCCTTATGCAGAGGACTGCTTAAGATGAGAAGTAAAAGCCTTGATAGATTAACAGGCAGAACTCACAGTACACCCCCAAGGAGGTATGTGCGTCAAATATCGATAAGGAGGGAAGTGGTGACATCTCCTAGGTCAGCCTGATACCATGCAGTTTTGTTTGCTTTAGATAATATAAAAGGCAAACAGGTGATCTAAAGGGATGGGCACACATCTAGTGGCAGTAAAGAGAGTTAGAGTGAGTAAGACAAATTAGAACAAGCCAGTTAGAGGAGGCAAGTATGTCACACCATTGGGACATTTAAGATCATGCACTATGGTTAACGCTTCAGTGTTCACTCTCGAGACCGACCGAGGGACTCTCGAGGGACAGGACTGCTGGCCATTACAGAGAAAAGGGCAAGCAGGTTTAAAATCAGTTTTATCAAATTCTGCATTAGTAGTAGTGATTGCCCTGCCTAAAACAGCCTGCCTCAGTGGACGCAGGTGGTTAAAATTCCTGACGTCAGAGACCCCGTGTGTGGTTCAATAGTTTGTACTCCAGTAAAGGCTTTATTCAGCTTTTGCTCAGTGGGTATAATTCGAATTGTTTATGTAAAAAGGCCTTGTGTTTGTCATTGTATTGTGTTTGTTGTGTTGTCTTGTTTGTGAAGCGTGCTTCTGTAGTTTGAATGCTGCATGGAAGTGTGTGTGTGTGATCGAGAGAGTGTGTGTGTTTGCACATGCGCATGTGTGTGGGTGTGCGTATAGAGCTCTGTATTTCCTGATCAGTGGTGCTACAGCAGGAACAGAAGAGGGTGCTGTTTTCTTTCTTGTCCAGATTTCTTTTGTTAGAAGGAGTGTTTGTGTGTGACTGAGAGAGAGACAGAGAGAGCGACACTAGCTCAGATGCCTTGCCAAAATTTAATGCATATTGTAGCCAGTGAATTAAGAGCCACTTGATCCTTGCAAACAGAACTGGCACTCATTTTCAGGGTGCTAATTAAATTTGTATAATCAAATGTGTTTATTTGCTATCTGAAATGTTGGCATTTTTCATTTTGAGTGTGTTAAACTTGTATAATCAGCACATTGTTCATTTGCCAGCAGAATTTTTAGCATTTTTAAAGTGTAAATTAAATGGTATAATCAGCAAGTTGCTTGTTGGATATGTGAAATGTAGTATTTTCACTTTGGGCATGTTACTCAAATTGTATAATCAGTGCATTTTTTGTTGATCTCTGAATTTTAAGCTGCATAACTGTGCATGTGTACGTGTTTGACTGGTAAGGTGTTAAGAGTGTGTGAACCTGATTATTGATGAATCGTAAATTGCTGCTATAAGATTGCAGTCTGCTTAAGTAGAAGGCTTTTACTAACAGCTGGGTCATACTAATAGCTGATTGATAAAATGTGTGTTAGAGGATTAGAGAAAACAATTTTTATTCTTTGGCTTATTGCATTTTTTTGTACCTTAGGTGATGCTTTGTGGCTATTACAAAAATTAATGGCAGTAACATCACAAAGAGAGGTAGAATTAAAATAGTCTACTAGAGGACAAAGAACCAATTTTTGGCTAGAAAAAACTGTTTTAAGGAGGGAGTGGAAGAATATCAGACATCAGAGGACATAAATAGCAAATTGTGGAGACTTAACCGGTGGTAATAATATGAGAAAACTGACAGCGGACTTGAACTTAGGGCATCTTAGACATCTTAGACACTTTACTGCAGAGTAAGGGTGGAGCTAAGGTCAGATTACACATTTCTGCCTGGACTTTGTTGTGGGGAATTTTTCCTGTCTCCCACGTAGGTTTGACATCTGTCTCCAATGTTCAGCACTGTAATGACACAGTGGACGAAGACAGTGACCCAACAAATCACAGACATTGTAGCTTGTGATATCGAACCCCTATCCCCTTCTCACTTACAGACTACTTACAGACTCACACCAAAAGACTAATTAGTTGGAAAAATGGACTACTGGTTACCCTCTAGACAAGCTGTAGGAGAAAAATAGGAGAAACCATAGAAGGCATTTTCTTTAAACTCATTTGGCAAGACTAAAGATAAGTATATGCTCTCCTGTGTGGAGAGCTGCATATCACAGGTGATGTGGGAAAAGATGGACAAGGCTAGTAAAGACACTATTACTGTCCCAATGAGATGGCAAGGAACTCAGGCAGAGATGAACCAGTCCAGGTGCAACTCAACAGGAAAAAAAAAAGCCCTCTTGAAGAGTGGAAGCATAGACTCAGCGGAGTGTCTAATGTTCATTAACAGGACAATTACACAAGACAAATTAAAACACATTTCAACATTAATACATCCAACAGACATTTCACCCCATCTCTCACTCACTGAATAACCAGTGCAAGTGTCAAGCATTCCAGCATGGCAGCCATGATGAGGGCAGGTATGGGCAATAGGTGCTGGTTAACCAGAGGCCGAAGAAAGCAGGCCAGAGAGAGCCAGGAGATTTTTTTTTTAATTTATGAAAGATTTTTTAACAGAAATTTCATTTTTAGAAATTACAAGATGTATTTATGAGCAGTGAGAACAGGTAAACATATATAGAGAGTAGATTAAGGTCTACACAGGCCCCTAGCCTCAGGGATTTCAAGTGTCAGTCATTTAACATGATAAAACAGTTGTCAAATATTAAACTTTAGCTATCTACTTACATCTTACCTTTACTCTTACTCTTTCACCATTAAAACCGAAGCATAGTGTGGTTTTGTGAACAGTAAAGCCCACCTTCTTTTTTTATTTGTTTGGCTATCTCAAACATTTTGACATTGACAAGTGCTGCTAGACCACCAAGGCAGACCTTTGTAACTTTTTGTCATCTTAACAACATATGTAGCGGTGCATAACGCAATACCGCAGAGCAGCATAAAAAATATCAAATATTGGGGACAATTTGGCCATATCTCATTATTGGGGGACATGTGCCCCTCCATGTCTATGGTGGTTATGGCCCTGGATCTGTTGTTTGTAGGTTAATGAAGTTAAAATTGAAACTGATGTAGGAAGGAGCAACGTTAACCTGTCATGAGCACAGCACGCTCATCAACTGCCTGTTATTTTAAAATAAATAAGCAAAAAACGTTGAACAGAGGCCCCCTGTTCACTGTGGGCCCTTTGGCTACTGCCTAAGGGTTAGCCTTTGCATTAATTCGCCCTTAGCCATACAACCCCCACCCCCAAACAAGGCTGTCCTCAAAATAGAAGGAGAAGAAGCACTTTAGAGAAAGATAGAGAACATATTTCCATAGTACTGCAGCTACTCATTCATGAGGAAGCATCCTAAATATTTCCACGAAGTAACAGAAGGAGCATCTGTCTTAACCAATTATTAACAATACAATATATTAAGGATGGTTATACCAAGGGAGAATTCTAGATTCCTGCATATGGGAGTCAGCAAAAGTATAGCCCCACTTCTCTTGTAGGTATCTTGTAATCTGCTGCCACACTCTAATAGTACTATAAAGTATAAGCTTCTCTGTAATAATTGGATTAGTATTCTTGTTGCCACATAAAATAAGATTCCGCAAAGAAACTGGAGAGAAGGCCCAGGAGTCCACAGAGTTCTATTAGTCAGAGTAGTTGTGAAACCATTCCCAGATAGCATGGCAGGCCCAATTATAAGATATAATATTTGGCACAGCAAGTCCGCACCGATGATGACATCTGCAAGGTCTTAAATTTCTCAGGTTTTTGCCACACCTAATCATTTAAACTTAATTAAACTTATTCTACCCAGAAGTGAGGAGGGAAGGTTGTGCCAATGTCTTAGGCCCTTTTCACAACATCCATTAAGGGTGCAAAATTCTGTTTCCAGACTTGGTTAAGATTCACTGAGGTTTTCACCCCAGATAGATTAAATTACCCTTAGACCATTTAAAGGGAACATTTGTTAATGATGCCATGTCAAATTTGCCTAATGGGATGGCATCAGATTTGCTAGTTGATTTTCTAGACTGAGAATGAGCTAAACTGCACAGGCAATTCATATTTCAGGGAATGACAAAAACAATATCATCTGCATACAAAGTTTACAAATTTTATGCAAGGTACCCCAGCCAAAATATCCTTCATATTTTCATACTGACTAATAAGCTCTGCTAGCAGTTTGAGAGCCAATGAGAATAATAAGGGACTAATGGGATATGTCTGTCTCTTACTCTTGGCTAGGCGAGAGAAGGGATCAGATCATAGACCACTGGTTATAACACATTCTGGAGGTGAATGGTAAACAACAACAACAACAACAACAATAATAATAATAATAATAATAATAAGAGGGAGGGAAGCTGTATCTTGTCTAGAAAGCACCTTCTGCTCTCCTCCACAGAATGACATTCTGATGAATATAAATCTTGATAGAATTACTTCATTATCTTACTTATATGTTTGTAATTGTATGCCCACTTATTTATCTTTAAGAGAAGATATATTTTTAACCTCTATTCTCCTCCTAGCCAGATAAGCAAGAAGATGTCTTGGTTTATTTCCGGTTTATTTTTATTCAAACAGCCTATGTTTGGGGGGAAAAAAGAACATTCAGCCTTTCTAGTTAAGAGGTGGTGACACGTAACTCTTTGATTGATGATGTTAATTCCCCTTCCAGTTTTAGTATTTTCTCTTCAAGTTCTAGTTGTTTCTTAATGGCTTCTTTTTAGTGCAGATGTACAAGATATAATTACACCCCTCATATAAGCTTTTGCCAACTCCCATAATATAGAGGTCTTATTCATAACAGTAAAAATTTCCCACTGTTCAATGAGGTATTCCACAAATTGCGATTGTGCAATAAGGGTGGATTTAACCAGCAGTGTCTGTTGGATGGGTTTCTGTACAGTGGACAAACAATTACACTAATGGGTGAGTTGTCAGATAATGTCCAGATACCTATAAAGCATTCCTTACTTCCATGTAAGATTTCTAGATAATAAGAATAAATCAGTATGTGAGGATATGAGACACTGAGAAAAATGGATTATCCCCTCCCATTGCATTTAATGTCCTCCAAACATCAAATAAGTCTAAAATCTCTGTTCACTGAAACATCTGCCAGCAATTGTGGGAAGAAAGAGGGTTCAAATATTGTGGGAAAGTAGACACACTCAAGACACGATCATTATATGTTCCCCATACAGGAAGCCAGAATTCACGACATAGCATCCTTTGTCATCTTTAATTACTTTATCTAGAGTGAAAGGAAAGTTTCTTTGTAAAAGACTGGCTACTCCTCTACTATTGGTGTTATAAGAAGAGAAACGCACTTGACCTACCCAACTTCTTTGGAGCTTAGCATGTTCTATATCATTTAAGGGGGTTTCTTGAAGGAGTGCAATTTGACATTTCTCCCTTTTCAAAAAAGACAAAATAATATGGTTAATGCCCTTAACAATAAAACTAACTATCTAAAGATCACTCATATTCAATTATAAAGTGGGATACTTGGTGCATGGGTAGTGTTTGATAGTTCCTGCAATATTATATAGATAGAGGCAAAACACTGAGCCCAGAGCAGTAAGCAAAGAAAAATCCAACCCCAGAAAGAACACATGCAACCCCAGAAAAACACATATAACCCCAACCTCCCCACCCTTTGTTCCTCTGCTTGATCATAGCAAAAGTTGGTGAAAAGGAGTACATGAAAAAAGTGCTAACATTACGCCGGTAAAGAGGAGGCATAAATAAACATCTTTGTTTGGTGCCATTGAAAAACAATAATAGAAAAACCCACTCAAGCCCTCCTGCACCTTTCTTTTGTTCTTGTTGCAAAAAAAAAAACAGGTCCTGATCCAAACATGTGATGAATTGGTGGGCACAGTGATAGGTTTAGACACTGAATTTTAAAAATCAGATAAAGAAGATAATGTTCAATGGTAGCGGGAGCCAGGTGAAAAAGCTCCACTCATTCTGCTTGCATCACACAACCAAAAACAAGATTTTTTAAAATACATGGAACAGATCTATTCAGGGAAAACAACAGCAGTTGATGACAGAAACATTATGACAGCTGTGAAAAAAAACAACAAAAAAAAAAGAACAGTCAGTAACCAATAACCTCCACAGGGTATCACAATCCACCATTCAAAGAAGACTTTGAGAGCAGAAATATAGAGGCCACACCACAAGATGCAAACCACTCATCAGCAATAAGAATCAGAAGGCCAGATTGGAATTCATAAAGAAATAGAAAGATGAGCCACATAAGTTCTGGAACAGAGTTTCATGGACTGGTGAGACCAAGATTAACCTCTACCAAAATGATGGAAAGTCTAAAGTGTGGAGGAAGAAGGGATCTGCTCAAAGAGCTCACTGGTCAAGAACAATGGAGATAGTATCATGGCTTGGGCCTGTATGGCTGCTTCTTAAATGGGCCCAGTAAATTTTATTGATGATGTAGCTCATGATGGTAGCAGTAGAATAAATTCAGAAGTCTACAGAAACATTCTGTCTGCAAATTTATAGAGAAATGCATCCAATCTAATTGAGTGGAACTTCATCCTGCAGCAAGACAATGGCCCAAAAAAGGACTTCATCTGGGGAAAAAGTGGAAGGTTTTAGACTGACCAAGTCAATCATCAGACCTTTACCAATTGAGCGTGCATTTCACCTCCTGAAGAAGAGACTGAATTGAGAACCCCCTCAAAACAAACAATAACTGACAGAAGCTGTGTTGCAAGCCTGTACCACCCCAATACTTTCAGAGGGGAATGTATGTTACATATTTTTATATTAATAAAATTAAAATAAAGAGAGGCAGTGAGGTGGTGTCCTGCGATGGACTCGCGTCACATCCAGGGTTTATCCCTGCCTTATGCCCAGTGTTCTCGGGATCATCGGCCCCAGATCATCCATGATCATGACCAGGATAAAATGGTTACAGAAGATTAATGAATAAAAAACAACAACAACTGAATAATGCAGTTCCTTCAGAAACTGAGTGTGTTGTGGCGTGAAATATTCAGTGTAACAGAAACACACACGTCATAATTCTACCCCCCCTCCATATTGGCAGAAGTCAGAAACAGAAAGGGTGTTATAAATACCCTAATCCTATCCCATTCCAGAGTTTAGTGGTGAGATAGAAAAACATCTTCCACAGGCTAATTGCAAGTGATCCTCTGGATTATCAGTAGGCCTGCCTCACCTGTGACGAGGATAGATTATACTGCTAGAATTTTTTGTGAGTTCAAAAAAGTAGGTTATCAAAGGTTTTCAAAAGTTTCAAAAGATTATTTTCCTATGAGACCAGTTTCATGATTTTAGGACAAACAAAAATATGCTTTTTTTTTTGTATCTCATGAACACTAGGTCACACTGTTCCAAAACTGTGCAGGTATCCTCAAGTCATGATGGCTAGGACATATACTAAATTTGGTCTGAATATGCTGAAGCATTACAGAGATATAGCCTCACGTCCATTTCGGCACGCTCGCTGTCAAATTCATTTGCGCCTTATTTGAGAATGGTTTGGTCTATCAAAAAGGCTGTTCCATAACTGTGGGGCTTTGTAAGAGAAAGCTCTACCCCCTGCTGCAGCCTTCACTATTCGAGGTACCAACAAATA
>CM074928.1:16121429-16132935 GCA_037576815.1 Pangasius larnaudii
CTTCCATGCTATTTGAAATACTACTAATTTAGTTTGATGCCATTTACGTTCTAGTTTTCGAGTGGTCTGTTTTAAAGTTCGTAGTTAAAGTAGTGAAATCATTTCAGAATAATTTCCACAACATAAAATTGCAAAGAATTTAAACATCTCATCATCTACAGTACATAATATCATATAAAGATTCAGAGAATCTGGAGAAATCTGCGTAAGGCACAAGCCGAAAAGCAATATTGGATACCCGTGATCTTCTGGCCCTCAGATGGCACTGCATCAAAAACAGGCATGCTTCTGTAATGGATATCACTGCATGAGCTCAGGAACACTTAAAAAAAAAAAATCATTGTCATTAAACACAGTTTGCTGTGCCATCCACAAATGCAGATTAAAGCTGTAACTTGCAAAGAGGAAGCCATATATGAGCATGATCCAGAAACACCGGTGTCTTTTCTTGGCCAAAGCTCATTTAAAATGGACTGAGGCAAAGTGGGAAACTGTTCTGTGGTCAGATGAGTCCAAATTTAAAGTTATTTTTGGAAATCATGGATGCCGCGTTCTCTGCACTAAAGAAGAGAAGGACCATATGACTTATCAGCGCTCAGTTTAAAAGCCACCTTCTCTGATGGTATGGGGATTCATACCATGTATGATGAATGGCATGGGCAGCTTGCACATCTGGAAAGGCACCATCAATGCTGAGAGGTATATACAGGTTTTAAAGAAACATATGCTTCCATCTTTTGGAAGGCACCATCAATGCTGAGAGGTATATACAGGTTTTAAAGAAACATATGCTGACGTCTTTTTCAGCCTTGCATATTTGAGCAAGACAATGTCAAACCACATACAGCAGCATGGCTTCATGGCAGAAGAATCCGGTGCTGAACTGCCCTGCCTGCAGTCCAGACTTTTCACCAATTGAAATTATTTGGCGCATCATGAAGCGAAAACTACGGCAAAGAGGACCCCGGACAGTTGAGCAGCTGGAATCCTATATCAGGCAAGAATGGGACAGCATTCCACTCGAAAAACTCCATCAATTCATCTCCTCACTACCCAAACATATACAAGGTGTTGTTAAAAGAAGAGGAGATACTACACAGTGGTAAACATGGCCCTGTCCCAACTTTCTTGAGACGTGTTGCACCTGTCAAATTCAAAATTAACTTTTTTTTTTTTTTATAAAACAGTACACTATCTCAGTTTAAACATTTGTTTTCTATGTTCTATTGTGAATAAAATATGGCTTTGTGCAATTTGCAAATCATTGCATTCTGTATTTATTTAAATTTTACACAGCATCCCAACTTTTTGTAAATGAGGTTGTATTTTAAGACCCCACGTTTGCCCAAAAGTGCAAAGCAGTTGGTGCTATCATTAAATTTGTAAATATTTAATAATCAAAAAGTCAACTACTTATCAAAATAGTTAATTGCAGTGCTCATCATAATGTAAAATTAAGTTTTAATGTTAGGCTGGTTCATTGCAATCACTCCAGAGTGAAATTTAAAAATGTGTGGGTTTGAAATATCATGTTCAGGTCAATATTCTTTAGCATTGATTTCATGACACATCAGATTTGTAACTTGTCATAACTTAATGACTCCTTGGTTTCAGGTGTTCATAAGGGAGCTCATCTCAAATGGTAGTGATGCGCTAGAGAAGTTGCGACATAAGCTTATTACAGCAGGAGGAGATTCTGAACCTCTGGAAATCCATCTACAGACTGATGCAGCTAAAGGCATTCTGACTATTCAGGTGTGTTTCAGCTGTGAAGATATTTTACCGCATTATATCCAGATACGGTTATCTGAATGTTGAAAAATGTTCATTTAGGACACTGGTATTGGGATGAATCAAGGGGAACTGATCACCAACCTGGGCACGATTGCTTGCTCTGGCTCTAAGGTTTGTCACATTGCACACTGTTGTCTCTTATCAGTGGATTTCTCTCAGAACCCCTTCACCATATGATATTGTATTGTTATATTGTTCATGTGCTGTTTGTTCTTCAGGCCTTTCTGGAGGCTCTTCAGAGCCAAGCCGAGGCCAAAAGCTCCATCATCGGGCAGTTTGGTGTCGGCTTTTACTCTGCGTTTATGGTGGCGGACAAAGTAGACGTTTACTCTCAGAATGCAGAGCCTGGTGTTCCCGGATACAAGTGGTCCTCAGACGGGTACAATACAGAGCAAAAATTTATAGTGTAGGATAACGAAGAGAAAAGCAGAAGGTGCCATAAATATGGTACATAAATGATACATTTGGATATTATCTTGGTTTTGTTGTTATCCAGTTTTTGAATTTTAGTTAATGAGTAGACTTATACACTGCCCGGCCAAAAAAAAAAAAAAAGTCGCTGTTTAGATTATAATAGGCAAATACATAAGAGTCTATGAATGGATCATTATTAGAGTGATGTTATGTTAGCATGTTATATGTTTGGCAACAGTTCTTTTAATCTTAAAAGATGAAGTGTGTAGCTTTTTAATTCTTTAATAACCATGTAGAAAGATGTATCATGGCCATATTCCAGGATGACACTGCCAAAATTCATCAGGGTTAAAATTGTGAAAGAATGGTTCAGAGAGCATAAAGAATCATTTTCACACATGAATTGGCACCTCTGACTCCTGACCGTAACCTCAATGAAAGTCTTTGGGATGTGCTGGAGGAGACTTTACAGAATGCTCACCTCTTTCATTGTCAGTACATGATCTTGACCAAAAATTGATACACCTCTTGATGGAAATAACATCTATTTCCATCAAGCGGTGCATCAGTTTTTGGACCAAATGTTCACTCAGGTACTGTGGTACGAGATTGTTCAGTGTGTTATAACACTAGTAAAATATTGCACTGATTAAAAAAATAGTAGTATTTTTTAAACAGTGCAATATTTTACTAGGAGCCAATGCAGTGTGGATAAGATTTCTAGTTCTTGTGGATAAGGTTCTAGTAAGGACTGCTGCATTCTCGACTAACTGGCGTTTGTTTATGCACCTACTGGAATATCCAGACAGCGATGCATAACAATAGTCTAACCTAAAGGTACCTAAAGCATGAACAAAAGTAGTTTTTATACATCATGTAGATTACTTTTCTTATCTCAGCAACATTTCTAAGTTGAAAAAGGGCTATCCTAGTAATATTATCTACATGGGCTTTAAATGAGAGACTGGAGTCAATAATCATGCCAAGGTTTATTTCATACTGTGCATGGTGTAAATGAAAGACCACCCAGAGTTGCTACATAATCACGAAGCTTACATCTAGCTGCCTTTGGTCCTAGTAGAAGTATTTCTGTCTTGTCAGAATAAAGTAGAAGGAGGTTACTCAGCATACATGCAGTGTTTAATGTCCTTTACATTTTAGTCAACTTTATTAAACTGGTGTCTGTTATCTGGCTTTGCTGAAACATGTAGCAGTGTGTCCTCAGCAGTGGAAGCTAATACCATGCTTACAAATAATTGTAACCAAAGGTAGAATATATAGGAAGGAGCAGTGGGCATAAAACAGAACGTTTTGGAACAACCTTTTGGATATGTATTATCAAAATCTGTGCTAAGGTCAAGAAACGCAAGCAAGAAGACACAACCCTGATCAGTGGCTAATAGTAGGTCATTTACCACTTTAAGCAGTGCTCTCTCAGTACTGTGATAAGGCCTAAATCCTGACTGAAAGATATCATGAATGTTATTCCTATGTTGGTACCATTTCTAGGATCTTGGAGATAAAGAGGAGGTTTGATATTGGCTTATAGTTAGACAACTGACAGGGGTTGAGGTTAGGGTTTTTTTTTTAATCAGGGGTTTGACAACTGCTAGTTTAAAAGATTTAGGTACATAACCAATGATAAGGGAAGAAATGATTATCTTTAGAAGTGTTTTCATTGTTTCTGGAATTATCTGTTTGAAGAGACATGTAGGTAATGGATCTAGTATCTCCTATGCAAATATGAGCCTACCTGGTCTGGATCCCAGTGACTATAATTGATCACCTGGTAAATGGTGCTGCCACAGCTGCTCCTTGTTTAACTATGGGCTGTGATAAATGTAAGACATTGTGTTAATAAAATTAGTTGTATTTAAGCAAGGATTACACCTTCACTGGGACTTGTCTCCACCAAATAGTCATATTGAGACACTGTCATTACAGTCCTGTCTCTTTGCATGAACTAACTAACAATATTTGTGTTCATCCTCCAGTTCTTATGATATCATCCTAGCTAAAAAAGGTTTTAGTAACTATTGACCTTTGTTACAGACCATCATAAATGCATCTCTGTCATCTGGTTGTGTCCCTTGACTTCACCAAACTGGCTTATGTCTAGCCTCTGCCTTTAAATTAAAAAAAAAAAAAAAAAAAAAAAACTGGTCTGGATCCCACTGACTCACTAATTATAGGCCCTTCTCCAATATGAGATTCATGTAAAAAAAAACCTTGGAGAAAGTGGTTTCCACGCAACTTCTATCTGGAGGCAAATAACCTCTGAAAAATTCCAGTCTGGCTTTTTTTAAATGAGACACCACAGAGACTGCATTTCTTAGAATACTAAATGATATTTTAATGCAGGCTTATCAAGGGGATGTTTCCATCTTGGTGCTGCTAGATCTGAGTGCAGCTTTTGATACTATTGACCATGTGTTAAAAAAAAGGCTTTGCAAATATTTAGGACCTGCACTCAAATGGTTCTCATCTTATCTATCAGATCGACTTTTTACAGTCTCAAATGGTGACAAGTGTTCATCTGTGGCTGCTCTTAAATATGGGGTCTGTACTAGGCTCCAAGTACTACTGTACTTTTTGTTTTTTTTCTTTTGGTTTGGTAATACCATGTTATATCTTCTCTTTCAGTTTTATGTTGATGACAGTTATATTTATCAGTCAACAGAAACAACTTAAGCAATTTAAATCTGTTAACTGAGTGCCATGAAACCATTAAGGACTGGATGTCTCTTAATATCCTTAGGGTAAATGAAGACAAAACAGAGGTCCTTCTCATTGGTCATAATGTTTTCACTAGGAACCTTGGTATCATTTTTGACTCTTGCCTCAATTTCTCTGTCAATACAAAAGCTCTGGTCAAAACATGTTTTTCCATATATGTAATGTGGCTAAAATCAGGCACTTGTTATCTTATCAGGACACATTAATCCATGCTCTTATGTCATCATAGCTGGACTATTGCAACTCCTTACGTGTCTTAATCAAGGGCTAGGATCTCAGCTTCAACTTGTCCAAAATGCTCACCAAAACCAAGCCCAGGGAACACATGACACTGTTGCTGGCCTCTCTTCATTGGTTTCAGGATTGATTTTTAAAATCCTGGCCCTCAATTACAAGGTCCTACATGGTGATGCCCCAGAATACCTATCTGAACTTGTTTTCTTGCATAGCAGTGAAAGGTCTTTGAGGTGATCTGATCAATGTTTTCTGTCTCTGGCTAGGACTAGGCTGAAACAAAAATTGTGCTTTTTCAGCCTATGCTCCAAATTTATGGAACAGTCTTCCGTTATATATTAGACTTACCAGGTCAGCTGACTTTTTTTCTCAAAATATTATGACTTTATTCTCAAAATATTGCAATTTTGTTTCTGTAATATGCTTTTTTTTATTCTTGAAATATTATGACTTATTCTCTAAATATTTCAACTTTTGGGGGTTTGCTATCTCCCCCTAAGATCTTGATCTCTCTGCGTGCACATCTCAGTGTGAAGTATTCATACTTAACATGGACATTATTTTGTTTTGAAACAAATGCTGGGGGAAGAAACATTGCATGCTTAATTATGAAAGGAAATTCTAGCATTCCTGAAGTGTTTTAACTTGTGTGTATTCAGCACTATGAGCAGTCGAAGCTCTTCAATGTTACTTGTGTTTAATGCTGTGCTTGTGGTGGCTTGTAAGTGGTAATTTGCAGGTTGTAATGATGTCATGTCAGAGCATGTAAAGCTCATAAAAAGCTAGTTTTACCTCTCTTTTACAGCTACAGCCTGAGTAGATATTGGTACTATTGTACTACAGTGAACTAAGTATTCATAAGTATTTGGACAGTGACGTAATTTTCGTAATTTTTCCTCTGTACATCACCACAATAAATTTGAAATGAAGTGTAGAAATGATAGAAGTGTAGACTTTCAGCTTTAATTCAAGGGGTTTAACAAAAATATTGCATTAAATGTTTAGGATTATTTTTAACACTTTTATGCAAATCCGTAATGGCTGCCTGAAGTCTGGAACCCATGGACATCACCAAATGCTGAATTTCCTCCCATGAGATGTGTTTTCCAGCATTTAACTGAATCTGAGCAGAAAGTACTGTTCTATACACTTCAGAATTCATCCTGCTACATCTATCAGCACTCGCAACCATCTGTTTTTTATTTATGAAGGTGTCTTCATGAATAAAAGTGTACTTCCTCAAGTACTTGACTTGGCTAGATGTTGTGAAGGGGTTTTTCTTCCACAAGGAAAGAATTCTGTGATCATCCACTTTATCTTCTGTGGTATTCCAGGCCTTTTTGTGTTGCTGAGCTCACCAGTGGAATTCCTTCTTTTTAACAATGTACGAAATTGTTGATTTGGCCACTCGTTAAGTTTCTGCTATCTGTCTGATAGGTCTGTTTTGTATTTTTCAGATGATGGCCTCCAGCACTTGCATTGACACCTTTTCGCATAGTCAGAGTTCCCATGAACAGCAACCAAATGCAAACACTTGGAATCAACTCCAGACCGTTTATCTCCCTAATTTGTCATGAAATAATGAGGAAACGGGCCACACCTGGCCATGAAACTGCTTATCAGTCACCTGTCTGTTTACTTTTGAGCCTGTGAAAATAATAAACAGATAATGCAATAGTTTTTGTTAGACCCCTTGAATAAAGCTGAAAGTCAATCATATCATGATTGCTTCATTTCAAATCCATTTTGGTGGTATGCAGAGGCAGAATTACAAAGTTGTGTCCAAATACTAATAGGCCTGACAGTACATGCAACATTCTGGACTGAAATTACAGCAACAACAGTGGATAATAGTGAGTTGCAATAGCAACAAGCTAGCTGTGATAACTCTATTGTTTAACCAAGTACTGTGTCCATATATTAACCGATGGAAGAAAATGAAGAAAAAGAGTGATCTCCGTGACTTTGTTCATGGCATGTTGGTTCCAGATGGGCTGATTTGAGTATTTCAGAAACTGCTGATGATCTGGGATTTTCACACACAGCAGTCTCTAGTGTTTACACAGAATTTTGTTTAAAAAAAACAACATTGAGTGAGAACAAAACATCAAACAGAGTTGAAATTTTTTGAAGGAAAAATTTTCTGCAGCTCAGGAGTGTTCCAGATTGCTGAGGCCAGTGGGGTGAGACAGGGCACTAAGATTGTCTTGCACCTGAAGGATGAATGCAAGGAGTTCTCTTCTGAGGACCGTGTTAAAGGTAACCTTTATTTATAAAAGATTATTGGTTATTTATATGTTGCCTTTTTTATCAGCAGTCCATTCGTTCATTGTTCGTATTTATTTGTAGTTAAATTTTCTGTTCTACAGAGGTTGTGAAGAAGTACAGCAACTTTGTCAGTTTCCCCATTTACCTGAATGGCAGACGACTGAACACACTGCAGGTAAGTAAACTCTTTATGCTTTATGATACAGCCGGAACTCCCGGTGCCATAATACAAAAATGCACACCTTCTGATCAACTATACTATACTATAACATTGTTAATTTACACACATACATCTGATCAGGTGATAAACAAAACCCCAGTGTAATGTGAGCTTTATAGATTGCTTCCTTAGAAGCCTGTGCATTTCCTCTCTAGGCTCTCTGGATGATGGACCCCAAAGAGATCAGTGAGTGGCAGCATGAGGAGTTTTATCGCTATGTAGCTAAGGCGTATGATAAACCTCGCTACACACTGCACTACCGTGCTGATGCTCCCCTCAACATACGCAGCATTTTCTATGTTCCTGAGATGGTGAGTTGAACATAATGTATAGGATTAGGAGTAGGATACCATGTTTCACATGTTTGATTTCTCAGTTGCCTGACATTTTTTGTTATTCATGTCTGAATGTAGAAGCCAACCATGTTTGATGTGAGCAGGGAGATGGGCTCCAGAGTGGCTCTATACAGCCGGAAAGTCCTGATCCAGACCAAGGCTACAGACATTTTGCCCAAGTGGCTGCGCTTCTTGCAAGGTTGGCCCAGAGTTCATTTCAACAGCTTTGTAAAATTTTGAGTTTAGCCACTTCAGCAATTTACTCAAATGAGCAGTTGTAATCATTATGATAAGAAATATTTCAGTACACTACCAGTGAAGAGTTTGGTCATACCTACTCATAGCAGGTTTTTCCTTTTCATTTTTACTATTTTTATCATAATAAAGACATTAACACTATGAAATAACACATTTGGAATTTACCAGGTTAATTAAGTAACCAGGAAAACTGGTAAACAAAGCCCAACTATATTATATTTTAAATGCTTAACAGTATTCATGAGTAACAGTATCTTTTCAACCAGCTTCATGAGGGAGCTTCACCGAGGTTAGTGTACACATGACCAGAGGGGCACTACTCACCTTGCACAGCCTGCGACAAGGCTGCGTTGATTAACATAGGAGCAGTTAACATTTGTAGCTTTAGAGAGAGAGATGTTACTGTCTCTCCTGTCAGAATGCCTCTAATCAATCATGATATATGTGGAAGAAGGCCGTTTGCGCTTTCCTCCAAATGTTCGGTTGCCCTGTGACACGGCATGAACAGCACTTCAAAAAAAAAAAAAAAAAAAAGATGCAGTGGCTGTCTTCAAGTTGCATCGAGAAAATGTGTTAGCGTAGTTAATGGATGAGAATTGGCAAATGAACAAATTGGAGAAAAATGGGGTAAGAATCTATATAGAAAAAAAAATCTATATAGAATAATAAATTGTTCAAATGAAAAAGAAACAAATGACCTATGAAGGTCTTTAAATTATCAACCTCAAAGAAATAGCAGGATTTTTGATATATACGTATGCATGTGTGTATATTGCAGGAGTGGTGGACAGTGAGGACATCCCCTTGAATCTCAGCAGAGAGTTACTACAGGAGAGTGCTCTCATAAGGTAAAACATGTCATCTAATTTACTCCATTTAATAACAAGCACTTAATTCAGTTCAATTCAGTTTTATTTGTATAGCGCTTTTAACAATGGACATTGTCACAAAGCAGCTTTACAGAAATGAATGGATAAACAAAAAATATATTAATATTTGAATTTATCACTGTGAATTTATCCCTAATGAGCAAGTCCTTAAAGTTCAGTCAGTGCAAGAAGCAGTGGTGTCATTAAAGATTCTTGATTCCTGACCTTTCAAATTTTGCTGCTTAGCAAAATAGTTTTTGAGTAAACAATATTTTCAAAAATTATTAGCTCATTATTAGCTCTTTTCTCTCTGTTCCTCAGGAAATTGCGGGATGTACTGCAGCAGCGAATCATTCGTTTCCTGTTGGACCAGAGCAAGAAAGATCCGGAGAAATATGCTCGCTTCTTTGAGGACTATGGGCTTTTTATGCGAGAAGGCATTGTCACCAGCGCTGAGCAGGGTATTAAGGTTAGAGAAACCAAGTCATCTGTACTATACTGACCATTGTATAATAATTTTTCACATGGTGCCCCAGGCAAAATGTTTAAAAAGAATTTGCCAGAGATACTGTAGCTTCAAGAAACATATTTCCATAACTATGATTTAATATAATTTTATAAACTATGATATATTTCTATAACTGATATAATTAGATCTGACGTGACGACAACTGACTTGGCATGTCAGCTCACATACTGACAGCATATTGACTCTCTTCTGAAAAGTGCTAGTGGTAGAAAACTGCATGGGAATGACACAGAGAAGCATCCATGATGCTTTAGTTTTTATATGTGAACATAGCATGGTGTGTTGATGCATTTTGTACATTCTAGCAGAAATTGTTGAAATCAGGCCTGCTACCAGCCAGTTAAAAAAGATTCACTGATAAGCAGAGCATAGTGCTCTTGCAATGTGCATAAGCAGCGTGTTTATTATGTCTGATTTAATGAAATGGTTAGCTTAACGAAATTAGCTTTACTGTCCTCTCATTTAACTGACAGCTATCATGCAGCTGTGATCTTAACTATTTAGTCATTTTATTTTCTCTGTTTGGGGAAAAAGGGTACTTTGGTGACTATGATGACAGCTCTATCTTGTATAGTCCCTCCCAATGTGAACCAGCCAAAAGAACATAACAGAAAAATGAATTTCAGAAAATTCATCCTTGAGAAATTCAGAAATATCAACATCAAATATTTTTCTTTTGCATTCTGCGGTAAATTTACCACACAAGCCATAGCTAATAGTAAGAAGCTAAGTATGAAAATAATCTGAGAAGTGATGAAAACTGTAATTACAATTTTTTATTTTTTTTTAGAGGTTCATACTTAATCAGTGAATACTTACAATAACAACTAGATATTCTTAATCAATAACATTAGCCAAGTTAACTAGATGTGGCTAAAAGTTTCTAGGTACCACTTCATATTCTAGGACCTAGTGAACCTATATTATAATGTCAATTAATTATCTTTGAACATGTTAGATTTGTATCATGTTTTTAATTATTTTAATTTGCCATTCATCAGGAGGACATAGCCAAGCTGCTCCGCTTTGAGTCCTCAGCATTGCCTGCTGGGCAGCAAACCAGCCTAATGGACTATGCCTCACGCATGAAGGCAGGCACTAGGAACATCTACTACTTGTGTGCTCCCAACCGCCATCTGGCTGAACACTCTCCGTACTATGAGGCCATGAAAATGAAGGACATGGAGGTGAGACCAAAATATTCCAGGTCAGAAGGCATTTCAGGATTAAATAAAATAATGGTTGGAACTATGGGGAAAGGTAACAACTGTGCAACCCAGTCTCACAGTCTTCACTGTATCACTATTTATATAGCTTATTTCACGTATATGTAAGTGGTGATGAATGTGTTTTGTGAATTTACTAGAATGTTTTGTTAAGAGACTTGCACTAGCTTCTTTTAGAGAATTGCTAAAAGAAATAGCATTGTATCTATACTACACCTGTTTCAAAAGCAGAATAACCCATTGTGAAAATCTTACACATGTCTGGATATAATGGTCATACTGGTACACACAGATCTTAAATGTAACCAGACTTTAGCTGATTCTAAATTGTTCACTAATGCCCTGATTTCATCCTCTTCATTTTCTGGCTCACCCTGCAGGTGCTCTTCTGTTATGAGCAGTTTGATGAGCTAACATTGCTCCACCTCCGAGAGTTTGACAAGAAGCAGCTCATCTCTGTGGAAACCGACATTGTAGTTGACCACTACAAGGAAGAAAAGTTTGAAGCCATCAAGCCAGGTAAGATGAGTACTGTAGTATGACTTGATGATAGAGCTATATGAGGAGCTATATAATGTGTGTGTGTGTGTGTGTGTATATATATATATATATATATATATATA
>CM074928.1:16150704-16170354 GCA_037576815.1 Pangasius larnaudii
TTTCTGATAGACTTCAAAGCACTATTGTAAGTCGCTCTGGATAAGGGCGTCTGCCAAATGCCGTAAATGTAAATGTACTCGTTCCTAATCCTGTCCAACCTTGTCACTCCCAAAGAGAACCTCAACATCTTCATTCTCTACCTCTAGCTCTGACTCCTGTCTCTTCCTCAGTGACACTGTCTCTAAACCAGCATGCAGCATGGCCAGTCTCACCACTGTCTTGTACACCTTCCCCTTGATTCTCACTGATATTTTTCTATCACACACAACTCCCGACACCTTTCCCCACCCATTCCAACCTGCCTGCACTCACTTCTTTACCTCTTTCCCACACTCTCCATTACTCTGGACTGTTGACCCCAAGTACTTAAAATCCTGTACCTTCTTCACCTCATCACCCTGTAATCTTACTGTTCCACTTCCTTCCCTTTCATTCACACACTTGTACTCAGTCTTACTACATCATGATAATTAGTTAAAAGCTTTCATGTGTCATAACATCTGTATTCACTATGAAAAGTAGTTATGAAAAAAAAAGAAAGGCAAATATTCTGTAGTTATATGCAGTTCTTTATTTTCTGCATTTATAGGGCTGAGCTCTCTGACCAGCAGGGCCATTATCAATGTTCTGGATCAAACACAGACACACACCAGAACAGGAGGACATGGATAACCTCACATTATCAATTTGACCAAAATTATGTTGCCTTTACACTTAATCTTGGTTCATTCAATGAACTGGGGTGATACATCAGAGCTCTGTGCTGCTATTATAAATATTTCATTTCTGATCATCTAATGTGCCTAAATCAACCAGTAGTGATGTTACACTCTAACAAATTATTGCAAAATTGTGCCTAGTTGTTGCCTTTGGGCCAAACCAGCTCAGGTTAGCAAAGAATGCTGTTGCATTCTGTGCCCTGAGCTGGTGCATGTCCAAATGTTACTTTAAATATCTGCCTAGTTTTGGCACAGTCAGAGGTGGTTCAAACCCAAATCAGTTTACCCAAATTAACAAAACACATGATTTATTAAACATAGTTATGACTATTGAACAGTTGTGTAAATTGAAATTGCTTTTTAAATTGTAGAATTCCATTGTCAGTGCAGCATTTAGGAGCAAAGCCCTACTACAAATTAGTCATCACTGCTGTGGTTGCTACCTGACCATGAGCTCTTTACATCCATCTCCCCTGGCTGATATCATGTTAAACCGCCTGATGTCATGTTTATTGATGTCTTCATTGGTTGTTTGTGAACACATAATGCAGTACTTCTGCGTGGATAACAGACTGAACCAAAATACTGGCAATAATGATAAAGAAAAGCTTTAAATTATTAATACATAATACGTTGGACATTGCACAGATTAGTGCAAGTTTGTGGCTGGAACTGTCAGGACTATTTCATGACCGACATTTCAACATGCTCACTGTCAGGGGAATCAAGCCAGTTTAATCAGGAGGCTGAGTTTCAGCACATGGAGTAATGAGTGTCATGTTAAATGAGACATTTGATGGTGGTGAATTCTTCAGCTCAACCAGTAGAAGACTGGAAAATGTAGCCTGGGCTGATGAGTCTCGATTTCTGCTGAGGCACACATACATTAGGGTCGGAATTTGGAGCTAACAACATGAATCCATGGACCACCTGCAATGTGTCAACAGTCCAGGCTGGTCGAGGTGGCGTACTGGTGTGGGAATGTTTTCTTGGCACACTTTGGGCCTGTTAATGCCATTCAATCTTCGCTTGAATGCCGCAGCCTACATTCAGGCCACTATTTACCCATCTTCTAATGGCTAATCCAGCATGATAACGCACCATTACTGGTTTCATGAACATGATAGAGTTCAATGTTTTTCAGTGGCCTTCCCAGTCACTGGAACTGAATTGAGTATTACACCTTTGGATTGTGGTAAAATGGGAGATTCGCAGCATGTAGGTGCACCTGGAAAATCTGCAGGAATTGGACCAGACGTGCACCAGAATCTCAAAGAAACATTTTGTGGAATTGATGCCACAAAGAATTGAATCTGTTTTGAGAGCAAAGGAAGGTCCTACCCAGTATTAATATAGTGTTCCTAATAAAGTGCTGTATATCTCGTTACGTCCTTTCGGTTCCTGTAAAAATATTTTAATAAAAGTGCACAAACTTTTATCTATGGGATGGGAATTGCAGGTCTTTTTAGACAGTGAGATTATTTGGCTCAGCTTACTGACTTGTTTTTAAACAGCACAAACTTTGTGTTATTAGGACCAGTGATTGTTCTTTGCCTATATTTGACTGATATTCTTTAAAGAAATCTAATTAATTCTAATTAACAAAAGAACATTAATTTGAATTGAATTTTATCCTGATACTTATTCTGGTAACTGATCACCTCCCATAAGAAACTTGCCTCATACACACAGCTGAGTGTTACACATATGCCTCAGAATTCATGCAAATGAACAGCTCAGATGTTGAAAAGGGGTTTACATGGGTGCATTTAAGCCTATACTGACAAACGAAGAAAAATGAATGAACATAGATGTGCACAATGCCATTATTCAAAGAAAAAAAGAAAAACGACTCACATATGAAAGCTGGCTCTCAGCGTTTACTTAAAAAAAGCTGTTGGAGAAAAGAGCACATAGGAATGCCTTACAATGCCTCTTAACACCTCAAAAAGCTTGGGACAACATGGAACAGTAATTGCTTTGGATTCACCAATTTCTTTGTCTTTGTTAGTTATGATTCTTTAAATAATGTTCATAAATGATCAACCTGCCACTTTCAAACATTAGTCTTACCAATTTACCTTCACCTCCATATCCATGTTGACAGTTGGCTCAGGCAAAGGTCCTGGAGGCAGAGAAAACAATGATGAGTGGTTCACAGCGGTGCAAAGGTGGGAGATGGAGGCTTTACAGGAACCAGGATCGATGCGGAGTCTCAGAGCGAGCGCGATCTCGTGATGTCAAGGGGTGAGAATTTCTTAAGCTCTTGGTTGATGAGAACTCCTGGAGACTTGTTGGAAGAGACTCCCGCAGATGTTGGTTAAAGAGACTTCTTTCAGATGTGGATGGAGACTCTCTTGAAGAGAACTCAGAGTTATCTTTGTGTCAGGGGGTTTTAACCCTTTCTAGATGGGCTGACCCCAAAGTGCTTGCTCCAGTCAGCAGGATCTTGGGGCAGGGTGTAAACTGCATTCTCCTCCTCTGACACTAATTAGCATACAGGGGTGTGAGTTATGTGCTTTTTCTAACTTTCCAACTTTCTAACTAGGAAATTACACAATGATCACACACATACCATAGAAAACATGTATAAGCTGTTTTTAATACACTCATTAACACTACGATACCTGTTAAATGATCAAAAGCATCATAATGTCCTGGTGGCTATGGGCATAATATATATAAGGAAAATTAAAAAGGCAACAAGTTTTCAAACAGATCTGACTCATCGTGGCATGGACTTTGAAGACATTAACAGCAAGTCCTTTAAGTCCTGTGAGTTATGAGTTGGGGCCTCCATGGATTGGACTTCTTTGTCCAACACATCCCACAGATGCTCAATCGGATTGAGGTCTGGGGAATTTGGAGGCCAAGCCAACACCCTAAACTCTTCGTCATTTCCCTCAAATCATTCCTGAATTGCAGTGTGGCAGGGTGCATAATCCTGCTGAAAGAGGCCACTGCCATTAGGGAATACCATTGCCATGACGAGGTGTACTTGGTGTGCAACAATTTTAGGTAGGGTGTTACGTGTCAAAGTAACATCCACATACTGTAATTGCCAGGACCCAAAGTTCCCAGCAGAACATTGCCCAGAGCATCATGCTGCCTCTGCCGGCTTGCCTTCTTCCCACAGTGGATCCTTGTGCCATCTCTTCCCCACATAAGCAAGGCACACACACACACACACACACACACACACACACACACACACACACACACACACACACTCGGCCATCCACACGATGTAAAAGAGAATGTGATTCATCAGACCAGGCCACCTTCCTCTATTGCTCCATGGTCCAGTTCTGATGCTCACATGCCCACTATAGATGCTTTCGGCAGTGGACAGTGGTCAGCATGGGCACTCCAACTGGTCTACGGCTACGCAGCCCCATATGCAGCAAGCTGCGATGCACTGTGTGTTCTGACACCTTTCTATCTTTGCCAGCATTAACTTTTTCAGCAATTTGTGTTATAGTAGCTCTTCTTTGGGATCGGACCAGACAGGCCGCAGACAATGAGCATTGGGTGCCCATGACCCTATCGCCGGTTTATCGGTTGTCCTTCCTTGGACCACTTTTAGTAGGTGCTAACCACTGCATTACTGGGAACACCCCAGAAGACCTGCCATTTTGAAGGTGCTCTGACCCAGTCATCTAGCCATCACAATTTGGCCCTTGTCAAAGTCTCTCAGATCCTTAAGCTTGCCCATTTTTCCTGTTTCCAATACGTTATCTTCAAGAACTGACTGTTCACTTGCTGCCTAATATATCCCACCCCTTGACGGTGCCACTGTAATGAGATAATCAATGTTATTTACTACACCTGCCATGTTATGGCTGATCTGTGTATATACATGGTACTTTTAGAAAGAATTTAATATATTTTTTTAAAATAAAAAAATACAGATAAAGATGGACAAAATCAGATTTCAAATCCGAATTACCTGAAGATTGTGGGGAAAATGTTCTCATTCTTTTTTCTTTATTTTCAATAGTAGTAAATATAATTATAAACTGAAAAAGCAGGTCATTACTAAGCAGGGGTCACATTGGCCATTGGGTGCACACATTCATATTAAGGCCCCAATGCAAAAACAAACAAACAAACAAACAAACAAAAAAACCTGACTGGTGAGAATCTGAACATTTTTGCAGTACATCAAAGTACATCCCTTCATTGCTACAATTTAACCACATTCAGATGGATGCTTCCAGCACAGTAATGGACATGTTGCAAGGAATTTATTGTCATCAAATTATTCCAGGAACATGATGCCAAATTTCCTCTTCCTCTATTGGGATCAGGTGGCTGCAGCTGTCCAATTTGAAGCAACTGTGCAATGTGAGTATCTCGACATGGTACAACATTCCTGAATAATGCACTTCATCAACTTGTAGAATCCACTGAATTTCCAATTCAATCATTGTTCAGTAACTGCTTTAATCAGGTTTGTGGTAAATCTGAACCCTACCCTAAGGCAAGGATGCACCCTGGATCACACTCATACCTGGCAATGTAGATTTTTGGACAGTGGAAATTCACACAGACTTGGGTGAGTATGCAAGCATCCATGTTCAGGCCAAAGAAGGCATTTTTGCCACTAAAATCACCAACAGACAACTTACAATGTTAAAAATAATTATTTTCAATGCTCAAATTTGACTGGATTTAATATGCTATGCACGTCTATATTCCACACAAGGTCTATATGCAGGAGCAGGATTTTTAAGGGTAGTGGTGTGGTGTGGTGTGCAAGTGACTGGCTGCACTGGGGTAGACTGGGCTCTGGTGAGCTGCCCACATCTAGGCCTGTGATCTAGGGTGGCAGTGCCACAGTCAGTTTAGCTAGTACCTGAATGCCTTCTGTGTCAAAAGGCTGCTTGGTTTGGGCTTGATGTGTAAATAAGGATTTTGAGAAACCAATGGGCCTCTTTTGCTGGTGGTCATGGCCTTTCAGAATGTTCTGCTGTTTTGCAGGGCTGTTGTTGACCTGTCCTAAAAAAAATCTAAGAGAGTTTGACAGGATTCTCCTGCGATCATCTTGAAACCCCAGATAAAACATAGATACTCTCTTAGTTCACTGACACAGCAGTCTTCATAGCTAGGTCCTCCTGAAAGTCCATCTGAGGAGTCACTCTACACTGGATGCATCTTAGATTGGTTGGATTGCTGTATTGTGACAATATCTACTGTTAGAAGCACTATGCAAGAAAATGAACTGAATTGGAATTTATTTTAATTCCACTTGGAATAAATTAATTATTTCTGACCAATGTCATTTTTCATTCTTGTTGTGCCTGAAGCCTATGTCTACTACCTTTGTATGCCTCATGTAAAAAAAATATTGCCATGTGCTTAATTTAATTTAAAAACGTGTTTTGCTACAAATTTAAAGTTGGTAGTGATGTTTAGTTAGCGTGTGTTTGTGTTCATGTGCAAGTGCAAGAGACAGCTAAGGGTAGCCATTGCAAAGCTATGTTAGGCCACTGTAGTGTATCTAAAGGTGGGTAAATGATTACTATTAATTAAATTATTATAAATTATTCTTTTTAATAACAATAATAATGCTATTAAATGAGGCACCAGTCCAATGGACAAAATAACCTCAGAATGAGATATGACTTTATGGTTGCATCGCCAAGATAAGAAAAAGTAATAATTTGCCTATTAGCTGAAGCACTTGCTATACATCAGATTAGGTGATGCAACATCAGATTAGATTAGGTGCTGGCCATTGTAGAACTCATTTGCAACAAAAGAGAAACACACATGTAAAACATACAAAGTTTAATAATAATAATAAGAAAGGTATGCATCAATATTATACAAACTATGTGGCACTTGAAAATATATACAAATGTAGTGAAAGACATTGATAAACAATTCTATAATTAAGTTTAATAGCAGACATACACAGTGCGGGTAAGCAGCTGTTCAGCTGTAAAATGGGCAGAAGTGTGGATCTAGTTAAAATACTAATCCTAGATACCATGCCAACATTTAAGAAGATATGTAGAGAAACTTTATAGTTACAATTTGATGGTGTCAATGCGGTCATTGCATCAGTAAAGGTTCACAGAGAAAAAGTCCTCAGTGTGACACAGTTCAGCAGAGATTGTGCTGAACCGAGTCCTCAGTGTGGTACAGTTCAGCAGAGATCTTGCTGAACTGTGATGCTTATGATGCCATAGCCTTAGCTGAATCACCATGTCCAGAGACTGTGAACATGGAATTTTGGCTCACTGTACACAATTGCTATCTTTGCTGAGGTTCTCCTGCGTCGAATGTCTTGCAACAGTGGAGACTTGGCTGAAATCGATGCAGGATCAGCCACAATAAAAGAGTCTAAAACATGACTCCGAAGCTGATGATCAGAAATCCAAATGGATGGAAATCTAATGCCCAACTCACAGATGTTTGTGATTTTCTGAACTTTATACTTAGGTGTGATGAGGCAGGTCAGGGTTCCTGCCTCTCATTATTTTTTGGTTGCTGTTTGACAACCCCCCACCCCACCCCACCCCACCCCCCTGGAGAGCCCTAGTCTTCAAAGAGCATTTATGACCATTCATAACTTCATCCCCTGGAGCATGTCTGAAAGACCATAAATCACACTGATTGCATTTACTGACCCCATAATACCAAGACTCGTACACATTGACCCAAAAAACAAGAAAGACTGCCAGTAATCATGCAGCTGCTTTAATAGTGGGGAAAACCAGAAAGAAAACTAACTAATATAATCAGAACTATACATAACAAAACTGTTAGTTTTAACAAAGTAAGCTTAATAGTTTAGGAGGGAAAATTCATAAGAACATTTGAAGAAAACAAATGTTTGGCAGGACATACAGTTCCTCAATCAGAAATATTGTTTGTGTACAAAATACATATCTGACAACTTTTAAATACAATTTACAATTTACTAATATGCATTTTTATTTTTTAAAAATAGTGAATGTATATAATATAGTAATAATTGATTATACATCTACTTCCCCTCTAATTCCACACTGGCAAAACTTTGTGTTGCCAATGGTGATGTGTTCCCTTTACAGTAATTACTACTGAAAACTTTTGTTGTTTCTACACACAAAATTGTAATCCATGTTATAAATTTTACTGACACCAAGGCAAGTACATTTTAAAATGGCAGCCAGTTTTGATATAAAACTAGTCATAACTGAACTGATTAGGAAAATACACATTTTAAATACACTCATACAAGTTGCAAAAAGTCTTGGTGCAAGAATATAGTATTTTTATTTTAGGTTTATTGTCTGAGGAATGGTTCTCCTGAGTACAGCTCTTCATCTGGGTCCAACTGCCATATTAAATTGTATGTGTTTTGTTGACATAAAACAATAAAAAAAAAAAATAAATTATTAGGTACATAAACTGGAATAGCTGTAACCGTTACTGCCTAATAAGGACATGATGAGATGGGTAAGTAGAAAAAGCATCAGGCTAAACAGCAGTAGCCTATGCTCAGGAGGGTGGACACTACTGTTTTAGTCTGTAAAGCATAAATAGTCATTAATGGAGTTAAAGGTAATGGTTGGTGCTCAAAGATTAGTTCAGAGACCTTGTAGAATATGTTGCGTCCCTTTTAATTTTTGCTTTGTAAACCCACCAAGCAGCAAAGTTCTATATCGTAGTAAACAAAAGCAGATTAATAGCCAATGGTTTGAACGGTTCCGTAAGCAGGCTCACGTTGCCTACCACCTTTTTTTTTTTTAAACTCTCTCCCACATCACATCCTACCATCTTTATGAGCTACAGTATGACTTTTTCAGAGGGAAGTTCAGTCAAGCATAGCGTCCAGCTGGTATGCCAGATCATCGAACATGTTCCCGATGTCATCCAGAATATTCCCTGCAGACTTCACTGTGTTGCATCCTCTGTGTTAGTTACCATACAACAAAGACATGCTCAATAAACTCAATTTCATTTCTGACAGATACATTTTAGAATGTATAACTTAGTGTCTTGCACTGACTCAGTAAGTCATGTTGATGAATAATGTACACTCAGGTCTATAAACATTTGGACATTGACAAGGCCATTGTTATATTAACTGTCTACCACAGTATATTGGAGCTTAAATTAAATAATGAATATGAGCTGTATGAATATGTACATCCAAATGGGGTGAACAGTATAGGAATTACAGCATTTTATATATGTACCGCCACCCCCCTTTTTTAAGAGACCAAAAGTAATTAGACAATTGGCTATTCCATCATAAATTCTGTCATTATTTCACTTACAAGTAAGCAGATAAAATGTCTAGAGTTGATTTCAAGTATGGTGTTTGCATTTGGAATCTGTTGCTGTTAACTCTGAATATGAAGTCCAAAGAGCTTTCACTACCAGTGAATCATGCCATCATTAACATGAAAAATCAAAACCCATCAGAGAGATGGCAAAAACATTACATCTGACCAAATCAACTACTTAGGGCATTCTTCAAAAGAAGGAACACAGTGATGACCAAAAGGATTCCAGAAGAGTTCTTTCCAGTGAAGAAAAACTCCTTTCCCACAGTTGGCCAGAACAAGAACACCCTCCAGGAGGTAGACATATCTGTGTCAAAGTCAACAATCAAGAGAATACTTCACTAGAGTAAATACTGAGGGTTTATCATTGGTAAGCCTCAAAAACAGGAAGACCTGATTAAAGTTAGGCAAAAAACAAAAAAGTTGTTTTCTAAGGCTCATACAGTTCTGCAACAACATCCTGTGGACAGATGAGACAAAGATCAACTTATACCAGAATGATGGAAAGAGATGAGTAAGAGAAGGGAAAGAAATACACATGATCTGATGCATACCACCTCATCTAATGAAGTGGGCATGTATGGCTGCCAATACTGGTTCCCTTGTATTTATGATGTGAGTGCTGACATAAGCAGCAGGATGAATTCTGAAGTGTATAGGGATACAGATGGACAATGACCCAAAACATACTTCAAAAGCAACTCAAGACTTTTTTAAGGCAAAGAAGTGGAATGTTTTGCAATGGCCAAGTCAATCACCTGACCTGAATCCAGTAGCTTTGTCAATGTCCATGTATTTATGGACCTGACAGTATGTTCCTATGAGCACAATGCCTTTTTAAATGTGAGTATGTGTGTGTCTCTCTGCTGTACATAAGCTCACCCATCGTTCATGTCCTCCAAAGTAAGTTTTTTCTCCACAGCCTTCAGCGCCTTCTCCAGATAGGAGCTGGTCTGATCCAGTCTCTGTTGCACCAGCATGGACTCTGGACTAGCCTCCACACATGCCTGAGTCTTTCCTGATATCACCATCTGAACTGGAGGCACAGCTACTAGAGAACATGGCACTGAAGATGTGGGTGCTGCAAAAGCCACATTCTGCACCACACTCAGCAAGACACCTTGTTGTCCAGCTTAAACAGAGATAAACAAAAGAACTATAAATTACAAATGTTCTAAACCATAAGCTCATCACTTGCATAGATTTAATGTCTTTGACTCTCATTTCTTGAATATGGGTATATATATATATTTATATATATTCATACATATGGTATCAGTGCTGGTGTGATTTTTTTTTTTACCATTAATCCCAGTAAACTGCCATGTGTGATCTACACTGAGTAACATAGGTACTTGTACCCACTTTTCTACACACCACAGATGTGATTACGTTGTCAAACAGAGTGTCAGCAAAATGAGTGACTTTCAATGTGAATGATCATCCTGTGCTTTTCATGCAAAACTGCTTTAAGGGTTTATAGACATTGGTGCCAAAAGCAAGAAAACTACAAGTTGCTGTTTTTATGTAGACAAAATAGTTTGCGGATCACTGGGATCAGAGGAGAATTGTGAGAAATTTACAAGCAAAACAATGGGATACAACCAGAAATATCAAAATTCACTATTAAAAATTTTTTCACATGGTACAACATTTGAAAGCAACATATTCTCCATCATATAAGATCAATGCTCAGGAAAATTCATGCTGCTCTGAGGGCCAAAAGAGGTGCCACATGCTAAAAATAAATTGGCTGGATTTAATATGTGAGGCCCCATATGTTTCATTTAATGTATATTCACTATATGGCCAAAAGTTTGTGGACACATGACCATCACACCCATATGTGGGCCTTTCCTAAACTGTTGCCACAAAGCACACAATTGTCTTTGTATGCTGTAGCATTACAATTTCTCTTTACTGTCATGTTCTAGCATGACAATGCCCCTGTGCACAAAGCAAGGTCCATAAAGACAGGGTTGAACTGGAATCCCGACTATGCCCCGGGCCTCCTCACACGACATCAATGCCAGACCTCACCAATGCTCTTGTGGCTGAATGGGCAAAACCTCATAGCTAGGTTCCAAAATCTAGGGGAAAGCGTTCCCAGAGTGGAGGTTATTATAACAGCACCTTTTGCTACATCTGGAAAGGATGTTCAAAAATGTGTGTGATGGTCAGGTGTCCACAAACTTTTGCACATATAGTGTACCTGTGGCTGCAGGAGCAGGCTGATGGAGATTAGTAGTATGATGTGCAGGTTTTGGAGGACTGGCTGGTTTTGGGGAGAGGGATGTCTTCACACAAGATGTCGTCTTCTGCACAACTAGAGGTTGCATATATGGTGGTGTAATTGCCATCTCACTGTGCAGATTAACTACATTTAGACACTGCTGCTCACTTTCTCCTCTACCAGTGTGCATGTCAAGTGGCTGGTCCTTCTCCTTCAACTTACTGCGCCTCTTTACAGTGCCTGATTCCTTCAGTTTAAACTCTGGCAGTTCTGGCACCTTAGCTGACTTTGCTTTCTCAGGAGCCTCAGTGGTGCTGTCAACTTTGCCTGCTTTGGGCCGCTGCTTGATGGTGAGGTTTCCCTCCTCAGCAAATGGGATACACTCTCCAGAGCTGTTTTGAGGCAAAGAAGAACTGTCCAACCCTGCGTCCTTAGCACCCTCATCCTCCTCAGAGTCTGACTTAACAACTCGGTCATCTCCTTTACCCTGTGGACGCATGCTATTTTCGCTCTGGCTCACAACCCTTCTCCTGGAAATCTCAGAGGACCCAGAAAGGGCAGTTTTACCTTCCTGGCAGAGTTTAGCCCTGGGGCCCATTATGGCTGTTTCTGGAGTAGCTGCAATGCTCTTGACACTTTCAGGGTTGTCAGTCTCCATTTGGCCTATAGGTGGGACTGGGGATTTTGCAGTCTCAGTGCTGCTGCTACTACTGCTGACAGAACTGAGGCGCTTGGGTGGAGGAGGGGGAGGACCTTTGCGTCGGGTTCTGACTGCAAATGAGTGGCTACGGTTAACTGACTGCTCTGGAGTAGACTGGGCTCGGATGAGCTGCCCACGTCCAGGTCGGCGGCTCAGTGTGGCGTAAGATGGCAGTGCAGTGGTGGCAGGCATCGCCAGCTGTTCATCGTCCTCTTCCTCAGGCTCACCATCAGATAGCGCATAGCGTGTCAGATTCTGCATGTGCTTTTTAGGCACTCTGGGCGAGCTGTGGTCCAGAGTGGCTGTGCCGCTGTAAGCATGCAAGTAGCTGAAGACTTTCTGTGCCAAAGAGCTGCCTGGTTTGGGCTTGACATCCATCATTATGTATGATGGAGAGGGACCAATGGGACTCTTTTCCTGCTGGTCCTGACCTTCTGGAATGTTTCGCTGTTTTGAAGGGCTGTTGTCAGGGCTGAGCTGACTGTCCTGAGACTGGCCGTGACAAGTGGTAGGTAATGAGAAGGAGCAAGGTGTGATGGGGTTCTCCTGTGACCAGCCTGAACCACCAGAGCGAGCATCAATGCTCTCCTGGCTCACTGACCTAGCCACAGCATTCTTGATAGCCAGGCCCTCCTGTAGGACACAGTACTGTGATGCCATGGCACTCTGTAGCTGAGCACTCAGTTCACTAGCCTGGAAGGTGAGCATTTTTTTTGTGCAAGGCATGCTAGGATCACACCCGTCAATAGGGAGCAGGTCCAGTGCAGTCAGATGTTTGTAGCGCAGAGTGTCCTGTCCTGACTCGGCCTGGAGGAGAGCCTTATGGAGATCAGAAAGCTTCCTTACTGCCAGCATGATCTTCTTCTGATGACCTATCAATGGTGAAAAGGCACACAATCATCAGAGGGGGCTTCTCATTGTATAACCAAAACAGTAACATATACAAACCCAGGAGTGATTCACTTTGCAGTGAAAGTCAAAACTGGACAAATGTAGCCAGGGTACTGCACAGGTATAGATATAATGTACTCACCTAGCTTAGTGATCCCAATCTCCTGTAAGTCCTCCCATGTGAGGTCTCTTACAATATTGATGGAGTCATATCCATTGTCTAGCAGCTTCTTATGGTATTGAGGCAGACCTATAGCATTGAGCCATTCACCAAGATCCACCTATAAGAAAGAGAAAGGGGAAAAGACACATGTACATACATTTGCATACATACATAAATGCGTGACAGTCTGGGAAAACATTTTTACTATACGTAGTTCAGCAGCGTTTCCTATACTTAAGTTAGGAGCATTTTAAATAGCATTTTAAAGTCTGGCTACCCCCAAATTCCTTTCCGACTCCACTGTGGCACAGCTGCATCACAGAAATTTTGACAGATGGTATTTGATTACAAACTAAATTGATTAGGTTTATGTCTATTTCACTACATGTACACTATATTGCCACAAGTTTTGGGACATCTGCCTTTACATGCACATGAACTTTAATGACATCCCATTCTTAAGCCGTAGGGTTTAATATGGAGTTGGCCCACCCTTTGCAGCATTTGTGAGGTCATGCATTAGTGAGGTCAAGTGCATTTGTGAGGTCATGCACTGATGTTGGACGAGAAGGTCTGGCTTGCAGTCTCCGCTCTAATTCATCCCAATGGTGTTCTGTCGGGTTGAAGTCAGGACTCTGTGCAGGCCAGTCATGTTCCTTCACACCAAACTCGCTCATCCATGTCTTTATGGACTTTGCTTTGTGCACTGGTACGCAGTCATGATGGAACAGGAAGGGGCCATCCCCAAACTGTTCCCACAAAGTTGGGAGCATGAAATTGTCCAAAATGTCTTGGTATGCTGAAGCATTAAGGTTTCCTTTCACTGGAACTAAGGGGCCAAGCCCAATCCTTGAAAAACAACCCCACACCATAACCCCCCTCCACCAAACTTTACACTTGGCACAATGCAGTCAGTCAAGTACCGTTCTCCTGGCAATCGCCAAACCCCGATTCGTCCAAACCCTACTCTAGAGTCCAGTGGCGGTGTGCTTTACACCACTGCATCCAACGCTTTGCATTATACTTGGTGATGAAAGGCTTGGATGCAGCTGCTCAGCCATGGAAACCCATTCCATGAAGCTCCCTATGCACTGCTCTTGAGCTAATCTGAAGGCCACACGAAGTTTGGAGGTCTGTAGCTATTGACTCTGCAGGAAGGTGGCGACTTCTGCGCACTGTGTGCCTCAGCATGTGCTGACCCCGCTCTGTGATTTTACGTGGCCTACCACTTCGTGGCCGAGTTGCTGTTGTTCCCAATTGCTTCCACTTCGTTATAATACCACTAACAGTTGACCATGGAATATTTAGTAGTGAGGAAATTTCACGAATGGACTTATTGCACAGGTGGCAACCTATCACGGTACCACGCTTGAATTCACTGGGCAACACATTCTTTCACAAATGTTTGTAGAAGCAGTCTGCATGCCTAGGTGCTTGATTTTATAATAATAATAATAATAATAATAATAATAATAATATAATGCATTTTATTTAATGGCGCCTTTCAAAACACCCAAGGTCACCTCACAAGCAGGCAAAATAAAAGATAAAAATACAAACCACTACACAAGAAAAAAGCACACAACAAACACTCAGCATATACAAATAGAATACAGTAAAGACTCAATAAAACATATTATAAGAAATAAATAAAGAATAAAAAGATATGTCTTAAGATTCTTTTATACTCCTGTGGCCATGGAGGTGATTGGAACACCTGAATTCAATGATTTGGAGGGGTATATTGTATGTAGCTATCCAAAAACTTGACAAAAGCTTGAGAATCACTGTGTGAGAAAATCATATTTATCTAACAATATCTGAACCATCTTTAGGCAGAATGACTATATTAACTGCTGTATTTGTTAAACTGGCTCATCATTTTTTGGCCATTTGCCAGAATTCAGCCAGTCACACACAATGGTTCTTTGTGGATCACCACACACACACACACACACACACACACACACATCCTTGCTTCACCACATACTGGATTTTAATAAGCAAAATAATTAGCATGGATGACATACATCAGGAACACACAGGTATGTGGAAACACTGACAATGCACTGGCAAGCATGTTTTTACATGACTCACTGGTGTATATTCAGGCAGCCACTCTGGAATACTTAGGTTTCCAATCTCCAGTGAGATTTTCTTCCGGTGACCTGGCTTTGTAACACCAATAGCATTGAGATCCTGATAAAGAGGTAAATGAATAACCACATGAATGTGAAACACAACCATAATCAAAATAAAATATTCTATAGTGATTTGAAAAGTTTTGTTAGGAATCATGAATGAACATATTACTGGTGAACTGGTGAGAATACTACCTCAGGAGTCATTCGGCTGATAGTGGGGACATCATAGCCTGCGTTAAGGAAGTTAAAAGTGTACTGCTCCAGCTGAAACTCACACAGCCACTGGTAGATTGCTTCAGCATCCTGCAAACATGAACAAATTTTTATCAGATTATTGACGACTGACAGGTAAAGGCTATTTACACATTTATGAAAGCTTTTAATTTATGTATCATTGTGTTGAATTGTTCTTACCCTGCCCTCAAGCAGCTGCTGTGGTTGCACAAACTGCTGAAAGAAACTCTGCTCTGGTGCTCTGGGCACAGCAAGCACTGGCCTTCGATGAATGCCTAAAGAATAACACACTCATACTAATACACACTCATTTTACTGCTTCAGTAAACTGTAGAATTCCATTTTCCATTTCATTTTTAACAATAATGAGTGAACAATTATTTTATTTTAAATAATATCTTTTTGTACCTGTACTGTGGTCTGGCTGTTTGTGATGGTCCAGTTGTGCTGGATCACGAACAAGGGACACAGGTGGCTAAATTCACAATAGGTTAAGAGAAGTCAAGACTTTTAAGACCAGTATTCTATGACTGTATACAGATCATATGTATGATGGCCTGGGAAAGCCTGCTGGATGACATTTAAAAAAAAAAAAAAAATCAAAATTGAGTTCATTTGGCTATGTAGGTGGAATGTTTATACAGAAGAGACTAGAAGGATAACTACCAGCAATATAGGTGCTTCACAGTAAAATTAATTAATCAGTCTCAAGGTAATCAGTCTCACAGAATGTGCCCTTGTAAGTACAGAATCTTGATTAGAAACATTTCAATAGGTTAGAGTTATTATAAATGTATTAGTAATAATAATAATAACACATTTTTCAACTGCGAGAACTAATAATCAATTACTTGTTTTCTAATGGAGTCATTCTGAATAGTTTAGGTTAGTTTTTTGCAATAAAGTAATAACCACTACAGGGTAAAACAATGTTCAATAAAATGGTATTTAATGAAATAAAGAGAGAAGCACTAGTTAACTACTTAACTAAAAAAAATTCTAAATAGAGCCAGACAAAGGAAAAGTGTTGTTTGTGTGCTTGTGTGTGTGTGAGGGAGAGAGAGAAAGTGTTTTTTTTTTTTTAGCAAAACTGTTTGCAGCTTCAAATTACTCAACACAGTGAAAATTTGAAGAAGCTCTTTTCCTACCCTTTTCCATCTTACTTGAGATGTTTCAGTTTGTCACGAGAGCAAGAGCAATGTGGCTTGAGCCTTTGAAGTGATTAACAGTGATGCAAAGTTGTGCTTGTGTGTGCAGTTTTCAAATTTTCTGGCTGTGATATGATGCAACTTGTTTGAGTTTCTCTTCATGCATCTGTTATTGAAGTACTTCCTTGTGCAGTTCAGTTGGCTTTATAATCAGCAGTGGTTCATCCATCCAACAAAGTTGAAAGCAGCCATTCTGCTTATTGTTAAACTTGCACAAAGTACTCAGCACCAACACAGTTGACAGGGATGCCTCCACCACTAACAAGCCTAATCCTTGTTTTTAGTAATGTGTCTGCCAGAAATACCCTTAGAATATACTTGTTATGAAAAAAATATTACATACATTTGACCTTGCTGTGACCTTGACCCTGTTTGGATCAATTCTAAACTCTAATCAGTTCATCTGCTGATTACAGTGATAATTCCATATAGCATGTATATATATGTATATATTGTATGTACATATATCATAAAAACCTTCAACCACTTGTACTTGAGATGGTGCGCTATTAATAATCTCGGAGAGATGCATGAACAGACGCTAGCCGAAAAAACGTCCTTTAGTTCCTGAACATGAACAAGTCAGACAGCAAGTTCATGCTAGCCGCAGCAAGCTCGAAAAGTTGCCAAAGACTTTAAAAAAAACAGCACCCCATGGAAAAAGAGCTCACCATACTATGTACATCATACATATACCGGGTGAACAAACTAAAAGGGCATCCAAAAGCAGCAGAAGCACAAGTTATTCTGATCGGATTATTTAGCGCAATCTGAGATGACACAGTGAATGTGTATTTCAAACAGTTCTGAGACCTCGCTTCAGGTTCAAATAAAATCAAAACATTCAAGACCACTGTACTCGTTTCTACAGTCACTAGATTACTATACACATAACAGACTGGCAACTGTTCATAATAAAGCTTGACAGGTTTTAGGTTTCTTATTCTGTTCCCTCGTTTTGTGCTTTTGGATTATCCTTGATATTGCTGTTTGTACATCGCCTGACCCTTCCCTGTTTTGGATTACGTTTTGAACATTGTTTTGGATTTTTTTCTGCCTGCCTCTCTTAATAAATATGCCTTTTTTACTGCCCTTGCATCCATCTCCACTCGCATTACATGACAGAATACTGCACCTACACCATGGATGCAGCAGGAAGGCAAGAAGTGAGCTATACCAGGATCACCATGCCGGCATTCAATTCAGTCCATTTCCCCCAGTGGACTCTCATGTATCCCCCCAGAGCCCTCGATGGCTTTTTAAGGGATTCCTGCTGCAGAGCCTGTTATATTTTGACAGCCCGTTGAACCCCGAGCCAGAAGAGAAACAGCTGATCCAGACTTGGCGGCCTCAGTTCCAGACCACCAGCCTGAGACCAACGAGGTGGTCTCTCCTGCCGAGCTCCAGCCAGAGGCAGACAGAGGAGACAGTGCACTGCCCTGCTCCTGCCCAAGGCCAATGGCATGGCCTCCCAAGTTCTGTTCACACCAACGGCCTCCCATGACCTGCTCAAGCTTGAGATTGGCGAAGCAGCCTCTAAAGTTTTGTTCCTGCCAGTGGTCGACGACGTTGCCTGCCACGCCATGCTCCTGCCAGAGGCCGACAGCGTGGCCTCCCAAGACCTCGCAAGGCCTCCTGACACCTGACACCGGCAAACCTGTCCCAGCCCTGCTACCTGACCCCAACCAGCCATTTGTCTGCCTGCCTCTCTTAATAAATACGCCCTTTTCCTGCACTTGCATCCTTCTTCACTCGAATTTCGTGACACTCTGAAAGAGTGCATGTCTTTCTGCTTCAAATTATACATTAGGAATAAAACACGACAGGTGTGTTGATATAGGAAAATAATCCACACCAGGGTGGTGTGATACAGCCCGATGTTAAGTACAGGAGTCTGGTTTATACTTGAGGCATGACTCAGCGATATTAAACAGAATGTTGAGCTCTGTTTCTCTTTAAAACTTTCCACTGTCAGAATCTCATAGGCTGTAACTCCCAGAAACATTTCAAAATATAAAAGTAGCTTTCATAGTTAAAGTGATATTTATAATATTAATTTGTAAAACAAATGAATGAAACAAAAGAAGAGTTTGTGAGTTTCTCTCACAACCCCATTTGTAAATCAAGAAATCCCACATGTGCTTGTGACCCCTAGTTTTGGAATCCCTGTCCTTAGGGCTACTTTATACTTCTGTAAAGATACATGTTAATGTATCTGTGTCAGAAAAGGAGGCATAAGTACAGCATGCTGAGTGCATAGCTCTAAAATCTCAGGTCCAATATCGCAACACTTTCAGAGACTATGCTTACTTTGCTGGCATCAGCGTTGGTGTTGTGCTGGGGAAGGCCATTCGAGGTGGTGGTGTTTTCTGTGCTCTGCCCACTACCGGCACTACGTGTGCTCCCAACACTGCCAGTGCTACCCACACTGTTCCTGTCTCCTGCTGGTGGTTATATCCCAGAGAGTGAAAGATGAAAAAGCAGAGGGGAAATAACACAAAACACAAAGAAACATGAATAATTGTAAGTTAATATTGTTGTAATAACTCAGGATAAGGTCAGAAGTAAGGGACAAGATCAAATCCATTCACATGTCATTACTATTACTCAATATTAACACTTACTAGGCCTCATTTATCAATCTTTTACAAAAGTTGAGTGTAAACGTTTGTGTAAGCCAAACCGAACAAAAATTTTCTGATGCAAACAGAAAGTTTCAGAAACACTGATTTTCTTCCTTCTCATGTGCACATGTTGATCACCCGTAAAGTGCAAAGCGTTTTCCCGACACAGGTCAATTTGCATGTAGTGGTGGCCACAAAACTACATCAAAGTTCAAGTGCACAGACAACTGGGAGCACAAAATGAACGATCAGGGTAAAGGCTGAAGGCAGAAGTATATTTGTTTTGACTTACTTCTAAGCCTATATACAGTGGGGCAAAAAAGTATTTAGTCAGCCACCAATTGTGCAAGTTCTCCCACTTAAAAAAAAAAATGAGAGAGGCCTGTAATTTTCATCATAGGTACACTTCAACTATGAGAGACAGAATGGGGGGAAAGAATCCAGGAAA
>CM074928.1:16183823-16204454 GCA_037576815.1 Pangasius larnaudii
GTTTGTGTGTGTGTGTGTTTATATATATATATATATATATATATATATATATATATATATATATATATATAGTATGTAAATTCATTTTCACATGTGGCATGTGCGGAAGTGGGGGCGTGGTCGAGCGCTGGTTTGTATATAAATACAATAGCCAATTTATCATTTACTATTAGCATTTGCGCAAGCCAGTGCTCCTCTGCCTGCAACTCAACCTGATCAGGGCAGGTGGCACAATATTAATGAGGACGGTGTGTCTCTCATACATCACTTTTCTCATGCCCACACTCCTGGGGTACAGCTTGAAAGCCACAATCAAGAGTCTCTGCAACAACAGAAAACCTGTATGCAAAATACAAGCAGAAGAAGGGTATGTAGACACCATGGAGTCCTGTAACTAGGCTGAGGATTTGCAAATTCATGGGCTTAGTCATCTACTGTGGCCTACCAAAAACTAATGAATCCATCAAGAGTTTAAACTTTGTGGAGAAAGGATAAGCTCCATCATTTTCCATTCCCAACTGCCTTCATGGCAGGCTACAGATTTGAGGCACTATTCTAGTACCTGCACATGAGCAACGTCAAAAACAATGAGCAGAATGTTAGGCACCACTAGCTATAATTGGCTCTTTCGTGTGAAGCCCCTTAGGAAGCAGCACTTAGTGACATGCAGGGGCATACTACCAGTCTCACCAGAACCTGGCCATCAGTGAAAAACTGGTAGCCACAAGGTCTAGAATTGTGGATTTTGGGAGACATGTGTCTGAGCCAGTGGATAACAAAACAGAACAAAATTCCTTTTGGCCTCTGGTAAAAAGAGTTAACTCAAAATAAAGCAGTTTTTGCTGTTCAGATCATCATAAAAAACACATCTATATCACACATGAGAAAAGAAAATCACAATTGGGCCACTTCCGTGGCCTCACATAATGCATAGAGAAGTCTAACCTTTCAGAAATATGGCTGACTGATGCCATAAGAGACTTACATCCAACAGCAGCCGTACTACCTCTGTCTTCCCATAGAGAGCAGCTTCATGCAGAGCAGTACCTGCTTTGGTGACTCTGTTGATGTTGATTCCTACTTTCAGCAAAATCCTGAAGAAGAAAGAGACAGAGTTACTTCACTTTTGTTCTGTTTGTGTTCATCCATGAGCTATCAGGTCAAATAACCTGTATTTTTTTCCATCTAGACAAGCCACACTTAATACCATACATCTGCACACAAACATAGACAGACAGACATAGGACAATAAGAGGGTAGGCTGACCGAATGATGTCCTTATGTCCATTGCGAGCTGCGAGGTGGAGAGGAGTGTTGAAGGCAGTATCTATAGTGTCACCACTGTCTCCCTCCAATAAAGCCGTAATCATGTTACTGCTTAACAACAGCTGGACAACCTAGAGGTGGAAGCATGGGACCAAGAGAAAGAAATACAAATGCAAACAGACAGAAAGAGTGAGAGAGAGAGAGAGAGAGAGAGAGAGAGAGGCAGAAAGAGAGCGGCTCAAGAGAAAAGTAATGGAAAGCATTCCGAAGCATCCAAAGCCTATAAAACTATGGCATAGGACAGGTTTCACTGCAGTAAGTGTTTCAGGAATGCAAGAACTTTAGATGTGTTTTCAGAGGACAAACCAGGGTCTAGTATACCTAAACATAACCGTGTGTCAAAACCTGAATCAGAATAATGTCTGGAATTTTAATGACTCTGTTATTCTTATTATGATTTGGTTGTACATGTTCTATGTTTTTCAATTCAATTCAATTTTTTTAGTATAGCACTTTAAACAATGGACATCGTCACAAAGCAGCTTTACCGAAATAAATACAAATTAAATTAAATCATAATAAATCGTAAATATGTGAATTTATCCCTAATGTGCAAGCCAGAGGTGACAATGGCAAGGAAAAACTCCCTGAGATGATGTGGAAGAGAGGAACCAGACTCAAAAGGGAACCCATCCTCATCTGGGTGATAATGGATAGTGCAATTATAAATAAATCCCTTCTATAACTGTGTACTACATGGACAAATAGTGCAATTGTGCAATGTGTAAATTCATTACAGTTTTCACATGAAGTCCAGTTTGTTGAACCTATCCACTGTCCAATGATGGAGACCTGAGTGCAGAACCGCTTGCACCGCTTGGTGGATGTGGCACCATCCTCAGCAGTCCCAATGATTAGGCAGGTCTGGAGAGCAGAAGGGGTCAGGATCACTGGTATCTCAGGAGTAGCATGTGTAGCTCAACAGAGAGAGAGAGGGAGAGATTGTTGGGTAAGCTTTTGTCCTGTAATGGTTAAGGACAATGTACTTTGCATGCAGAGTGCAAGCAGGGACTCCAGCAAGACTAGGTGTGACAGCATAACTAAAAGGGTGAGCCAGAAGGTAACACAGACATGAGAACGCCCTGGGACATTAAGCGGCCAGCCACTCCACCGTCAACAAACCTGAGTGAATGTGTGAGAGTGGGAGTGTGACAGCATCCAAATATACCAGTTCACCACAACACTCAATGCTTGTGAATCCCCCAGACCTGCTCCTTTACCTAAGAAAAAACTATTCACAAAAGGCTTGACTAAACAAATATGTTTTCAGCCTAGGCTTAAGCAGTGAGACTGTGTCTGAGCCTCAAACACTAATTAGAAGGCTGTTCCATAACTGTGGGGCTTTGTAAGAGAAAGTTCTACCCCCTGTTGTAGCCTTCACTATTCGAGGTACCAACAAATAGCCTGCACCTTTTGATAGAAGTAGGTGTGGCGGATCATAAAATGTACATAAATTGGATTATTGTTATGCTTTACTGTCTGGATGTTCCAGGAGGTGTTTAAACAAGCTGCAGTTAGTCCAGAATGCGGCAGCCAGAGTTCTTACTAGAACCAGAATATATGACCACATCACCCTTATCTTATCCACACTGCATTGGCTCCTAATCAAATTTGGCATTGATTATAAAATTCTACTATTGACCTAAAAAGCACTGAATGGTCTCAAGCTACAGTACCTGAGAGAAGTACCTTTTGGTCTTTTATGATCTGTCCCACAGTTATGGAATAACCCCCCATTAGTGTTCAGGACACAGACACAGTCTCAGAGTTTAAGTCTAGGCTGAAAATATATGTTTAGTCGGGCATTTTGTGAAGTTTTTTCTCAGGTAAAGGAGCAGATCTAAAGGGTTCACAGATATAGAGTGTTGTGGCGAGCTCGGATGTTTGGATGCTGTCAACCTCTTTCAGCTTTCCCTTTTAGTTATGCCGTCATATCTAGTCTTGCTGGAGTTCCTGCCTGCACACAGTGTACATTGTCTTCTCTCTCTCTGTCGAGCTACACATGCTACTCTTGGGATACCAGTGATCCTGACCCCTTCTGTTTTCCGGGCCTGCCTGATCCATCCAGATGTTCTACTTCTGGTTGGATTTCTCATTATTTCGTAATCGCTCACTGCTGCTGAGGATGGCCCCACACGAACAGCCTAAAGATAGAGGTCACTCTGGATGCTACCACTTAAAAACTATGAAGATGGCATTGGACTGCAATTGATATGAACAGTTTTCCTATGAAGGCTTAGGACTACAGTTGCTATGATAGCTTTAGGACTGCAATTTCCACAGTTTTGCACTCAAGTCTCCATCAGTGAACAGTTGATAACTTCAACAATATAGACATCATGTGTAAACTATAATGAATTTCCTGTTTACACAAATGCACTTTTTGACCATGTAGTACCCAGTTATAGAAGGGAATTATTTATAATAGCACAATCCATTGTTAGCCAAATGAGGATGGCTTTCCTTTTGAGTCTGGCTCCTCTCAAGGTTTCTTCCTCGTGTCATCTCAGGGAATTTTTTTCTTGGCACCGTCACCTCTGGCTTGCTCATTAGGGATACATTTTTTTATAAGTTTAAAGTTATATCCTGAATTTATGTATTTCTGTAAAGCTGATTTGTAACAATGGCCATTGTTAAAAGTGCTATACAAATAAAACTGAATTGAATTGAATTGATTTAAATACTTGACACAGCAAATCAAATGCACAGTCTACAATTCCCAAACTGTAGGCTTAAACTACATAAAATAATCGTTTTTACTTTTATGAATCAGTTCAACAATTAGCAGGCCTAGGAGGCACTGCAGTTTCAAACATTTCACCATAGATATGGGACAGCTTGCATGCAGTTTTTCTCTTTCACTAACCTAGACTACAAGGCTGAAAGAAATTTTGGAATGCAAGACAAAAGAAAAATCAGTCTTGGTCTGGTGAGAAATGGCCACCGCAATGCTTTGTGCTGACTTGATAAATGTTGCCTAGTCTCAAGGATGAGCATAAAAACAAAACACACTATAGACTGCCCAAATATCAACAACAGTAAGTATATTATAATAAAATATTCACCTAGTCATTTAATGTTATTTAGCTAGCCAATGTTGATGTTAATGCTATTTACAGTCTGCATCCTTGGCTGTTAAAAATAGCTGACAGTGACAAATAGTGTAACTGGATTAATATTGCCATTCAAAGCAGAGATGCTGTAATTGAAATGTATTATGTCCATTATTCATTCCATTCAGTAGCAGTGGCCAGGTATTAATTTCAATAGGAATGACACAAAATAAAAATTACTGTGTAATCTGTACAATTCAACTGACAAGTGTGATGCACTTGCACATTTTGTGTGGCTGCCATACAGAGGTTATTACCTAATCATGTAAGTCACAATCTACCATCAACCAATCTTGTCATATTAATAATGTTGATATAACATGCCTTTATGACTGCTCCACTGAAAATGATTAAAATAACATGGAAATGTTATGGGAATATGGGAAAATGATGTTTTATATTTTAAAACCAGATCTACCCTTTTCCTCCTGCAGTAAAACCCAGTATATACTATATCCCTCTGCTCAGAGTGAAGATAGCTGCATTTCAAACAGAAACAGGAAAGATGCCCAATCCTGATTGGCTAATCCTGTTTCTTACCATAGATATGAAAATCCTATATCGCAATTTCGCAATATCGCAATATCGCAAACCTGGGGAAACCTTGGCCAAAAGTTCGTGGACACCTGACCATCACACCCATACATGCTTTTTGAATATCCCATTCCAGATTAATTCCCCCTTTTCTGTTATAATAAGCTCCACTGTTCTAGGAAGGCTTCCCACAAGATTTTGGAGCATGGTTGTGGGGATTTGTGTTCATTCAGCTACATGAGCATTAGTGAGCTCACAGGGGCATTGTTATGCTGGAACATGTTTGGGCCTTTTAGTTCCAGTGAATGGAAACTGAAATGCTACAGCATACAAAGACATTCTAGACAACTCTGTGCTTCCAGCTTTGTGGCAACAGTTTGGAGAAGAACCATATATGGGTGTGGTGGACAGGTGTCCATAAACTTTTGTCCATATAGTGTATGTAGCCGCAAAGAGTAAGTCTCTACCCAGATGATTCTGATAATTATTATTTACAGACCTCCAGGGACATATTCTGAATTCCTTCGTGAAATGCGGATTTCATCTCAAACCTGGTTGTTTCTTTAGACAAAGCATTAATTGTTGGCGACTTTAATTTTCATTTGGTAACCGAGAAAACCCTGTGAGAACAGCGGTTGTGTCCATTCTAGGTTCAGTAGGGGTTAATCAGAATGTAACAGGACACACTCATAGTGGTAGTCATACTCTCGATTTAATACTAACATTCAGATTAAACATAGAAAATATAGTCACATTTCTGCAGTCTGAAGCTATCTCAGATCATTATCTCATCTCATTTAAAATGTGTCTTAATCATAATATATGCACCGTGTCATATTACCGTGTCAAACGTACATTCACGACAGCAACTGCACAGAGTTTTACCAGTAATCTCACAGAGTTACCAACCATGATTGGATCACCATCTGATCCCGAAGAACTTGAGCAGGCAACTGAATGCTTAGAATCAACATTCCGCTACACACTAGATAAGGTAGCTCCACTTAAAAAAATAATAATTAGAGAGAAAAAGCTAGCACTCTGGGATAATGATCACACACGCAAAAACAAACTGCTCGAAAATTAGAACGTAATTGGCATCAACCTAAATTGGTTGTATTACAAACAGCATGAACGGAGAGCCTTCTGCATTATTGACTCAGTTTAAAAACATTTTAGAATTCCAAACATTAGTTTTGCACTAAATTAAATGTTACAGAAAAATGTTCGTACGTCAGTAAAGAAAGCGGCATATTACATAAGAGACCACTTTTCAGACAAAAAAAAAACAATGAAGGCTTCTGGGTTTTGCTGCAAAAATAAAAAGCAAGTGTGACAGTCAAAGACTCCAAAGATGCTCATTAAAACTTACCAGCTAATTTCCTTACAAAACTGCACAATTTGGCAATTGTATGAGACTACTTTTTTTTTAAAGCAAAGGATCGTCACACCAAATATTGACTTTGTTTCATTTATTACTGCTCACTGCTCTTTATAGAATTTTTTAATGTAGAAACATTTAGTTTAATTATTTTTGAAGGCATCTTTGCTCTACAGCATTTCTTTGCATGTGCCTAAGACCTTTGCACAGTACTGTACATGCAGAGACAAAGAAAACAAATCGTTTAGTCAAAGATGATAAACAAGACAAGGTAGAGCCATTTGCCACGTAGACATCATCAGGACCATTACACAAAACACTGCTCTGTGTCTGTACAGCTATGATCAGACATATACCAGTATTTTGGTTGTCACTGATACTGCAATGTTATGCATGCTCAACAAAACAACCAATATATGTTACAGTCTGACCTATACTGGAACATAACAAAAGAATTTTAACAGGGTACTGTGAAGGACCATTTCAAAAGGAAAAACTTACAACTGACATTTTAGGATTGGGAGTTTTGACTGCTTCAGCTCAAAAAAAAAATGTTTATGCATCAGAATGAGACAGGAGAGATAAAAAAAAGCTCCACTAGAATGAGCTAATTAAATATCTGATTTAAAGAAATCAAATACCAACAACCAATATAATGAATAAATGCTTAAAAGCAGGTTAGAGGCTTTTGACAACTTGATAATTTAAGGTGCCTCTTACCTTGAGACGGCCAAACTCACATGCGAGGTCCAGAGGAGTTTTCTTAGCTTTGTTCACAAAGCAGGGATTAGATTGATGCTGCAGCAGCATCTCAGACTAAGGAGTGTGAGTGTGTGTGTGTGAGAGAGAGAGAGAGAGAGAGAGAGAGAGAGAGAGAGAGAGAGAGAGAGGAGGGGTGAATATACAAACAGCTTCTTGGCTAAAACTATAGGCTGTGGTAAACAAACAAGTCTTGAAAATGTTTATTTATTGGTCCCTGGGGAAAAAGTACATTCATTTTTGGACATTTAAAATATTTTTTTAACATGGTAAAATGTTTCTTTTTTAAATAAAAGAAAATACTGCATGTCTGAAAATAATTTCATAGAAACATTAGCATGAAGAAGAACATAAGATGGAGTGCTGCATACATTAAGCCTCCAAAACAACCAGTCCTGTAATCAATTTTACCAAATGAAAGGTGGACTAAGTTTTATCTATTCACACAGCAGTGGTTGGGCCTTAACACTACAGAAAGTGCAGGTAAACTAAAATGCACTGATTATATACAGTCCCCTCTGAAAGTAGTGGAACAGCAAGGTTAATTATTTTATTTTCAGTATACACTGTAGACATTTATGTTTGAGATCAAAAGATAATTTGAGATGATTAATCTCATTCTTTCAGCTTTCATTTCCTGACACTTATATCTGGGTGTGTTGAACAACTTACAGCATGGCATTTTTTGTTAGAACTCACCCATTTTTAAGTGATCAAAATTTTGAAACATGTGACTGACAGGTTTTTCTTGTTGCCCAGGTGTGCCCTATTAAATTGAGTGTTTAAACAATTAATAGCTCTGAATGTCTACTCTTGGTTTGAGCCTTGGGTTTCACCTGTGAAGTCTGCATTTGTTGTTAAAAAGGATAAACCAACATGAAGACCAGAAATCTGCCAATGGGAGAAAACCAAGCCATTTTTAAGCAGAGAAAAAGGGGAACATTGATAAGAGCTATTGCACAAGCATTGGGCATAGCCAATGCAATAATTTGGACATGTCCTAAAAAACAATAAACAAACCACTGGGGTACTAACTACCAGACAGGTCAAACAGGTCAGCAAAGGAATACAAGAGCAGTTGATGACAGAAACATAGCTAGAGCTGTGAAGAACAGTAACATCAACTACCTCCATAGGGCAGGGGTGAAGGTATCACAATCCTCCATTCAAAGAAGACTTAGAGATTAGAAATATAGAGGCCATACCACGAGATGCACACCACTCATCAGCAGCAATAATTAGAAGCCCAAATTGGAATTTGCAAAGAAATACAGAGATGAGCCACAAAAGTTCACAGCTCATGATCCAAAATATACAAGCTCATTGGTCAAACAAGGTGGAGGTAGGGTCATGGCTTGGGTTTGCGTAACTGCTCCTGGAACAGTGATCGACTTGGCCAATCTAAAACCTTTCACCTTTTCCCCCCAAATAAAATCCTTTGTTGTGATGGAGTGTTTTGAGTCATTGTCTTGCTGCATGATGAAGTTCCTCCCAATTAGACTGGATGCATTTCTCTGTAAATTGGCAGACAGAATGTTTCTATACACTTCTGAATTCATTCTGTTGCTACCATCATGAGATACATCAATAAAGATTAGTGAGCCCGTTCCAGAATGGAATGCAAGCCCAAGCCATGACACTATTCCACCATGCTAGACCGCTGAGCTCTTATGTTTCAGAACATGAGCAAATCCTTTCTTTCTCCATACTCTGGCCTTTTCATCACTTTGACATAGATTAATCTTGGTTCCAGAACTTTTGTGGCTCATTTCTGTATTTCTTCAAAATGACTTGCTTTTCTTCCATAGACAGATCTCTGGTTTTCATGAGTAGACATTCAGAGCTATTAACTGTTTAAACAATCAATCAATCTTGCAGGGCATACGTGGGCAACAAGAAACACCTGTCAGTCACATATTCCAATATTTCTGATAATTTGAAAAATGGGTGGGTCCAAACAAAAGGTGCAATTTTCCAAGCTGTTTAACACATCTAGATGTAAATATGAAGAAATGAAAAATGAAATTCTGATCTTTCATATTATATTCTTTTAATCTCAAACCCAAATGTCTTCAGTGTATAGCAATGGTTCTCAACCTGCAGCCAGCATGTGGCCCATCACAAATGCAAATGTGGCCCACGATGCTGACCACGTAAAAAAATATTTTTTAATGTATTAAACGTACAAATAAAAGTTTGAACAATAATTTTTATGTCATATAAAATAATTTTGGTGATCATGTATTGTTTTCAGACATGCACAGTAGTGACGCAACTAGGAACTGACGCAATTACATAGTTAACGCACACAATTACAAGCGTGCACTCTGGCAGATTTAAAACAGTCATCAATTAATGACCAAAATGGACAAATTTGTTATTAGAGGAGAAAAAAATGTGAGGAAAATACTAATGAAGGAACACATGCAAACAAGAAGAGTCGCAGCATCAGCAGTGAAGGTAGGAGAATGGAAGAATGGAAAAATCAGTTTGCTGTCAACGAGGAAGATGGACAGCCTTTCTGCTTGCTCTGTACTAAAATACTGGGTGTATGCAAAACTTACAATGTCAAAAAACATTTCGATACCACCCATGCAACTTTTGACAAGAAATATCCACCTGGATCTCACGAAAGAGCTCTCAAGATAACTAGTCTTGAAAAAAAATGCCATTGCTGAACAGAATACAATGCGAGCTAGCTTAAAAGTGTCTCAGGCCATGACATTAGCAACGTTCAAAATTTCCTGGCTCCTTGCCAAACACGGCAAACCATTCAGTGATGGGGAGCTAGTTAAGAACTGTTTTCTGGAATCACAATGTCTGTTTGATGATCTGAGCAACAAGAGTGAGATAATTCACAGGATAAAAAGTTTATAGCTCAGCAATGACACAGTTACTTGTCAAATTTCTGAAATGTCTGAGAATGACAGAACAACTCAAAACTAAGCTAGCCACTGCTTCAGCACTCAGTTTGGCGGATGAATCGACAGACATCGGAGACATTGCTCAGCTTTGCAATTGGGTGAGATGTGTGAATTCAGAGACTTTTGAGGTTACAGAAGATTTACTGGCGTTGAAATCGCTTCATGAACGAACAAGGGGCGAGGACATTCATAAAGCACTTAGTGAAGCATGCAAAGACATGAACATACCGGCATCCTCATTTGTCTCCATCACTACTGACGGTACGCCCTCAATGATGGGAAAACACAAGGGTATCGTTGCTGAAATGCGAAAAATCTCCCCTGACTTGTTGGCATTTCACTGTATTGTGCACCAGCAAGCACGATGCAGCAAGTTAGTTGATGGATACTTTGTGGAGGTTATGGACACCGTGGTCAAGGTCAACTTCATTCGAACATGGCCTGTACTGCACTGCTGTTTTATTGCATTGTTGGATGAACTGGACAGTGCCTATGGAGACCTCATGCTGCACACTGAAGTGAGATGACTAGGTCGTGGAAAAGTCTTGCATCGTTTTCTGGCTGTACTCCCCGAGATAGTTCACTTTCTTAATGACATCGGTGAGGGAGAAAGATTTCCAGTTTTGAGAGACAATGAGTGGAAAACAAATGCTGCTTTTCTTGCAGATGTCACAACGCTGAACCTGCAACTTCGTGGAGACAGAAAACATGTTGATGACCTGTTGGGCTGTGTTGAGAGTTTTAAAATGAAGCCAGGACTGTACACTGAAACTGAAATTTAAAAAAAAAAAAAAAAAAAAACCTGAAAGATGGTGATTTAACTCACTTTCCACTTCTGAATGATGCGTGTGAGGGTGTACTGGACATACAACATAGAGAACAATTCGTTACAAATGTCAGTTAAATGGAGGAAAAATTCATCTCTCGTTTTTCTGATTTTGAGAAAATAACATCTGAAGGACATTTCATCAAAGAGCCATTTACTTTCCCTGTGGAAAAAATCAAGGACTTGGCTGCAACTTTCGGTTTGCCCCGCTGTGCACTCGAACATGAACTGATGGATGTTCAGGCAAGAGGACACAGCCATATCGCACAGCAGTCATCCTCAGTTGCAGAAATGTGGCAAAACATCTGTGGACAAAACCTCAGATTAAGTTCAAAAGTGCTTTCCATATTTGGATCAACATACATTTGCCACATACCACCGCCAGACACTTCTAAACTTCAGATACAACACTACAGCTACTCTGCAGAATGATCTGCTGGAGAAGTTATGCGATCTTGGCTTGCTGCAGGAACCAGACCTCCAGCCCTCGGCGTCGCCTGATACCGGTGGCCGGGGGAGGGGACGTCGCAAGCGGTGCGCGAGAAAGCAGAAGCGCGGCAAGAGGGTGGGGGTCTGTGCTAGGCTAAAAACAAACCCTAGCCGACTGGCTCTCCCGTCCATCCTGCTCTCCAATGTCTGCTCCCTGAACAATAAATTGGATTACATCCTCCAGCAAACTACGCTGCGTGAGTTTAGAGACTGCTGCGTCTTTGTTTTCACAGAGATGTGGCTCAGCAACAGAGTTCTGGACGCCGCCATTCAGCTAGACGGCATTTGTGCCGACCGAAACACAGCTCTGTGCGGTAAGGCTCGAGGCGGCGGCTTGTGTGTTTACATCAACACGGAATGGTGCAAGAACTCAGTGCTAGTCTCTAGTTACTGCTCATCGCTGGTGGAGTTTGTGACTGTTAGATATAGATCTTTTTATTTACCACGGGAATTCACCACTGTTCTCATAATCGTTGTATACATTCCCCCCAGTGATAATGCTAAGGAGGCACTCTGTGTATTGTATGGGGCTATTAGCGAGCTGCAGAATTCAAACCCTGACGAACTGTTTATTGTTGCCGGAGATTTCAACAATGCAAATCTCAAGTCAGTGCTCCCTAAAGTCCATCAGCATGTGGACTTTGCAACAAGAGGGAAGAACATGCTGGACCTTGTTTACACAAACATTCCCAGCGCGTACCGGGCGGAGCCCCGTCCCCACCTCGGCTACTCGGACCACATCTCTGTTATGCTAATCCCAGCATACAGACCGCTTGTCAGACGCTCCAAACCGGTTCTGAAGCAGGTGAAAACCTGGCCAGCAGGAGCCATCTCTGCTCTTCAGGACTGTTTTGAACATACAGACTGGCGCATGTTCACGGAAGCGGCAACTGACGGCGACTTCACTGACTTGGAGGAATACGCGACATCAGTGACCAACTATATTAGCAAGACCATCACCACACGCTCCAACCAGAAGCCGTGGATGACTGCAGAGTGCGTGCGCTACTGAGGACCAGAGACTCCATCTACAGAGCAGGCGATAAGGCTGCCCTAAGAACAGCGAGGGCCAAACTGTCCTGAGCCATCAGAGAGGTGAAGCGCACACACGCCCAGAGAATCCACAGCCACTTCAAGACCAGCAGAGATATGTGACGCATGTGGCAGGGCATCCAGACCATCACCTACTACAGGACAACCTCACCTGCCTGTGACAGTGATGCCTCACTCCCAGAAGCCATCACCACTACCATCCATCTGGCCCTCATCCACCTGGACACATATGGTCGAATGCTGTTCATAGATTTCAGTTCAGCATTTAACACAACCATTCCTCAGCACCTGATTGGAAAGCTGAACCTGCTGCGCCTGAACACGTCCCTCTGCAACTGAATCCTGGACTTCCTGACTGGGAGACCTCAGTCAGTCCGGATCGGGAACAGCATCTCCAACTCCACCACACTGAGCACTGGGGCCCCACAGGGCTGTGTGCTCAGTCCATTGCTGTTCACTCTGCTGACTCACGACTGTGTAGCATTGCACAGCTCGAATCATATCACCAAGTTCGCTGATGACAACCTGTATCTAAATGTGGACAAAACTAAAGAGATGGTTGTTGACTTCAGAAGAGCACAGAATGACCACTCTCTGCTGAACATCGGCGGCTCCTCCGTGAAGATCGTCAAAAGCACAAAATTTCCAAAGTTCGCCTGGCAGAGAACCTCACCTGTTCACTCAACACCAGTTCCATAACAAAGAAAGCCCAGTAGCGCCTGTACTTTCTGAGAAGGCTGAGGAAAGCAAATCTCCCATCCCCCGTCCATACCTTGTTCTACAGAGGGACTATCAAGAGCATCCTGTGCAGCCGAATCACTGCCTGGTTTGGAAATTGCACCGTCTCGGATCTCAAGACCCTTCAGCAGATAGTGAGGACAGCTGAGAAGATCATTGGGGTCTCTATGCCCTCCATCACAGACATTTACACCTCACGCTGCATCCGCAAAGCCCCCAGCATTGTGGATGACCCCATACACCCCCTCACACACACTTCACCCTCCTGCTGTCTTGCAAACGGTACAAAGCATTCGGGCCCTCACAACCAGACTGTGCAACAGTTTCTTCCCCCAAGCCATCAGACACTGGGACTTACTGTGCTCATTGTCTATCCCAGTAGTCATTGTACTGTCTTGTGCTGTCTGCACGTGTTTGCACTTGTGCACTTATATAAATTTATGTAGTCACTTGTAGTTCTGTGTTGCTCTGTGTTTGTCTTATGTAGCACCTTGGTCGTGGAGAAATTTGTACTAATTTGTACTTGTTCGTTTCACTTTGTACTAACTGGCTGTATATGGTTGAATGACAAACTCCGCTTGACTTGAAAAAAAAAAAAAAAAAAAACACTCCTTGCTAACACTGCCAGTCGGCCAGTCATTGCTTAGACATAGAAGCACCCCATGCCATTGCACTCTGTTGGATGAATAGCTGGCTTGATGACAGAATGGCTTCCATGTGGTTCAGATAACACCATAAGGAGTATACCAGACACAAAAACAAACATTCTGATTGCTGACCCTTGTAGAATGCTGCAAGGTTAATCACCTTGTCACTTGTGTGACATGACCTTAGATATGACCTGGATTGGGTGATGAGCCAAGATGGCCACCATCGGAAATGCCCCACGTCTAATTTCATCTGTGACAGTAAATCAGCTCATTGGGAAAGTGCCAGGGGGTTCTCCTCACTAGTGAAAGTAACAACAAGAACTAGCACTTTCCTGGCCACCTTGGGGTCACAAGCAGGACTCTGTGGTTTTACTGCTGAATTCTGTGCAACATGGGCAGGATCAGCAAAAGACACAGCAACTTGTGCCTGGGGGAACCTTTCCCAGATCTGCTGCACCAACTCTGGGTGCAAACACCACTTTCTTGAATGTTTGCACCATCTGGATAGCACATCAGCCACTCCATTGTGAACAGGAAGGTGAGGAGACCCAGTGAACCTAGCCACAAGTGAGCCTACCTGAGGAGTTTCCATGTGTTGTGGAGGATGTTCCTCAACCTCATGTCACCCTGATGATTTATGTACCTGACTGTCATCATGTTGTCTGAGCAGATCAGGATGTGTCAGTGTCTTAACATTGGCAGGAAGAACTTGAGGGTTAGCCAGATTGCCCTTAGCTCTAGTAGGTTTATGTATTTCAACCTCATATATTTCACACTGCAGTCCCACGTGACCTGTGCGCCGCTGTTGCACCACACAGCTCCCCAGACATCAAGGGAGGCATCTGTGGTGATCGTCTCTCTCCTACCTGAAGGGTAGGGTTGCAAAGGGGCGAATAATTTCCAGAAACTTTCCATGGGTACTTCATCTGGAGAATATTCCAAGATGGAAACTTACCAGGAATTTATGGGAATTTGGGGAAATTTAAACTATCAATAAACTATCATATACAAACATAAATATAAACATTTTGTTTGGACATAAGCTGACATGCATGCAAACTAATACAGATTTTAACCCTCTGAGGTCTGAGGGTGTTTTGGGGCCCTGGAGAAGTTTTGGCATGCCGTGACATTTGTGCATTTTTAATTTGCTTATAAAAATATAAATGGGTAAATTCTGATTACACCTGAATCAGCACAAACTGGGCTACATGGTTATTGAAAAAAAAACAACTAAAGAAAGTTACTAAAATAAGGCCATAAAACTCATTCAAAACATTTGTCGCCAAGACTTTTGAGAACTGGATCTTGTAGCCTAAAGTTTTTGCTTGAAAATAATGTAAAAATCATCCTGGTCACTCATTCAGAGAAAACAATATATTGATTTAAATTTTCTAAGACACTTTTTGTATAGAAAGTCCATATGTGAGGAGGCGTGAATGATCATGCATAATGCATTGATTCACACCTGAGAAGACAAAGACCCGCCTAATGAGCTGCATAATGAGCCTTTCAGTCAGGTATGTGACTAAGAGGGAAGTGCTACAAGAAAGAATGTGAGGACAAAAGAAATGTAGTTTATTTAGAATATATTTAACTGTCAGGGAAAATAACTCGAGATTCACTTGTGAGTGCATGTAAACAGCTTATTTGTTTGTTTTTTTTAGAAACAAAAAAACAACACAGGAGTGTGCATAAACCTACACATAGCAAACATACTGAAAGAGTTGTTTTATACATGTACTTTACATAAAACTTCAAGACATACAGTATACTTGAATTTACACATGAAACATGTAGTGCTACAGAAGATACAATGTTTCACGTAGGTTGCCAAAAGCTAGCCAAAACTAGGCAAAACAAAGTCTGAAAAATGATTTCTCTTTTATATTATCATCTTAGGATAAGATTATTAGAGATATTATATTTATATTATCAGAATAGGAATTATATAGGATTTACTCATCATAACAACTTGCAGGAAAATCCTCAGCTGGATCAATTCGCTCTTCAAAATGCAAACGTTCATCATCGGAGTCGCAATCTTCTTCTGAGGAACAGGTAAATTCTTCCTCATTGTCCAAAATAATCTGAAGACCTTCCTCACATGAATATCGTGCCATCTTCCAAACACGTGGGAAACTATATGGAATGATGCTTTGATGGCATTGTGCAGGGGGGCGTGTGCCTCATATGGGAATCACCAAACTATTTTCCCTGTGAATAGTGTGTGGATGTGTCCCGCCTCAGATCATTATCAGATAATGAAGTGAGACGGAAAGACTGTACCTCTCCTTGGTTTCATATGGATTATATAAACTGAGAATATTTGTTTTCGATTTGACTCCCTTCATTTAAAAGTAGACACCTCAAGCTTTCCATAGATATATTTCTCATCTCTGTGTGTCAAGTATTTGCTGAGTTTTGGTTTCATTTTAGTGACGCGTTTCAAACAGATATGCGCGGAGACTGAGATGGCTGAAAGCACACCCTGCATATTTACTTTATTTTACAAAAGCACAATGATTTGTTGATATTGTGAGTGTACAAAAATAAAAATAGACCCTTTACAGATTCAAATGATGTATTACTCTTATGTGTACGATCAAAAAAGATGGAGCATTTTAAGTTCTTTTCGCTGTTACCATTAAAAACTGCAAGTGGGGGCGCCGGCGGGACCGTCGACAACAAAGGGTTAAAAATGCTGCTGCTATTGGTTTGAGGATTCTCAGGCTGCTAGACACTCTTTCCCAGAACACAGATTTTAAAAATGACATTTTGACTTGATTTAATTATAAGTGGAACTTTAATTTTTTCATTGTGCAACACAAAAGCATAAATGCTGAATTAATAAACATATTTCGTTATGATTGCTGTATAATGAAAGCATTCCCCTCCCTTTCCCTTCCAAAAAAAAATCTCATTCAAACTGTAAATTTTCTCTCAAGCTTCTCTGAAGTCTCTGGATTCTGCATTTTTCCTCTCAATCCTTGCAGGTCTCAATGGCTTTTTCTTGGACCTCATCAACATCCTCCATATCTGCTTCCTCGATATCTGACTCATCTTCACCTTCGGTGTCACTGTCCAGCCTTGTTGAGGATGTCTCTGTGTCAGGCTCAAAGAGCCGTAGGTTTGCCTGGATGACCACCAGTTTTTCAACCCTTGCATTTGTGAGCCTGTTGCGAACCTTTGTGTGTGTGTTCCCAAAACAGTGACCAATTGCGCTCAGAGGCGGCTGATGTTGGTGGGATTTGAAGGATGATAGAGGCTATAGGTGCAAGGGCCTCAGATCCACAAAGTCCTTTCCACCAGGTACATGCAGATATGTGCTGGCACGACTGCCATATCCCATCCCAAATCCCAAAGGCCTTGCTTGGTGCGGTACTTTGCCAGACTGCCAAGAACTTTGCCTTCATCAAGACCCAGATGGTGAGACATGGCAGTAATAACACTGTAAGCACTGCTGATCTCTTCAACAGAGAGTATGCTTTTCTCATACTTTGGGTCCAGCATGTATGCTGCTGCGTGTACTGGCTTCATGCAGAACTCCTGGTGCTTCCCCATCAACTTGACCACTGCAGTTTCCTCTGCTTGCAGCAACAGGGAAGTGGGCAGGACAGTTTGTATTTCTTCTTTGAGAGCAGCAAACAGACATTTAACATCTGACAAGATGGCATTTTCACCTTCTATCTTGGCAATAGCTGCTGCTATTGGTTTGAGGATTCTCAGGCTGCTCTTTACCAGAACACATCATCCAACAGGATTCTCTTGATGGCACGTTCAATGGCAGCAATCTGGGATATTGCCATCTCTTGCAAAGCCTCCTCCCCTCTAGCAGACTGTCACACATGATGACAACCCCACCCCATTAAGTGATGCTGGGGAGCTTCAGTGTAGTGTTCTTGTTTTTTTCTTTTTGCTTACAGAGGTAGATTGCTGAAGCTACCTGTTTGCTCTTCACATATTTCACTACTTGCTTCGCTGTCTTGTACAGTGTGTTCATTGTATTCAGTGCCATGATGTACTTAAGGAGAAGTTTAAGAGCATGAACAGCACAGCCATTTGATGTTATGTGTGGGTAGGTCTCCTCCACGTGTGCCCAGGCAACCTTCATATTCGCAGCACTGTCAGTTACAAGTGCAAAAACCTTCTCAGGTCCAAGGTCATTGATGACTGCTTTCAGCTCATCAGCAATGTAGGGGCCTCTGTGTCTGTTGTCCTTTGCGTCTGTGCTCTTATAGAATACTGGTTGTGGGGTGGTGACAATGTAGTTTATAATTCCTTGTCCCTGGACATTCAACCACCCATCAGAGAAGACGGAAATGCAGTCTGCTTTGTCAATGGTTTGCTTGACCTTTGCTTGCACTCTGTGGAACTCTCGCAAATGAGTAGATAAAGCATGTCTGGTGGGAGGTGTGTATGAAGGGCGAAGAACATTCAGAAATCTCTTCCAATAGATATTGGCTATGAGCTTCAGAGGTAAGCTAGTTGCATACATTGCTCGAGCAAAACATTCATCAGCATTTCTCTGCCTGCCTTGATCCATTGAGTCAAAAAAATCCTCTGATTCCAGAGTGACCAGGAGCTGAAGAGAGGGTGTCTGAATCTGAATCATTTTCACTTAGAATGGAAGCAGATGAACTCTTGGCCGTGTAACTGTACATAGCCTTTCCTTCCACACTGGCTGAGGTGAAATGTATCCACACATGAGATGGTGCGCGTGGCAAAAAAAAAGCTTGCAAAAACACTTATGCAATGCAATGCACAGATATATAAATAATTAGTTGAACAACTGGAATATTTTTGAAAAAAAAAAAACTTTTTACAATTGATGCAAATGAATAGAATCAGGCTAGATAAATACAATCAGCATGCTTGCTAAAACAAACTATAACCTAGTATATACAATAGTTCAGTCAAAATTTTGGACAAATTACATTTTTTTATGTTTTTGAAAGAAGTATCTTATGCTCATTTAAGCCTGATTTATTTGATCAAAAATAAAGAAAAAACAGTACTATTGTGAAATATTATTACAATTTAAAATTTAACACAACAATATTTCACAAACTGTTTTGTCCTGTATTTTTGATCAAATGCAGGCATGCTAAAAATAGTAATGTGCCCAAACTTTTGACCAGCACTGTACTTCTGTAAAATAACAGAAAACTGGCTAACTGGCTAGAGGATAGAAGAAAGAGCATCACAGCTTGAGCTAGCTAGCCTCATAAATTGTCAATAAAATAGTTCTAGCTTACATTTAGCATAATCATAATAATTTTACTGGCTGGCTAGCTACTGTATAAACACATTTTGGTATTTGCTAGATAAACTTAAATACCATAGATAAAATATATTTACCAAAGTAATATCAAAACTTACTTGAATTGATGTAATCCTCGGACTCAAATGCAAACCTGTGGATTCAATATTTCTGTGGTAGTCAGAGCCTGGAAGATGGGGGAGGGAGTGACTAAGGGGGATTGATTGTGGGGGATGGTCTTTTAGACAGTTTTTTTTTTATTTATTATCTCACCTAAATGTCTGCTCAGTCATTGTATTTGTATTTACAATGGTATAATTTTGTTGCACAATAGCTTATACAAAGCACAAGGGAGTTTTAAATATAAGTTTATGTAATATGTAAATACTTTATGTAAATACTCGCCAAGATGGATATTTTTGACATTATTTTGTGTGCAGGATTCAAGAAATAATCTGTGTTATGTTATGGAGGAATGCACCATGCATTGGGGGTATGGCCTCAATAGCCCTGCAGTAGGCGAAGTGCTGTGTGCATGGGATTGATGAATGTGCAAGGTAGAAATTCAACTGAAATTGCAATAAATCTGGCTGTTTTAACCAAGATTATCTTGCAAGATTTATTTTTTCAACTACATTTAATTTCTCTGTTTTAGGCTAACCTGCAATTTTGTAAATTCCCAGTTATTCCCATGAATTCCCATGGAAAGTTTCCAGCCATGAAAATTCCTGGAATTTTGAAACCCTACTGAAGGGTGATCCTGTGAGGAAGGTCTTGTGATATAAGGACATATAACTGCTGGTCACTTTTGGGTCCAGCTGAAGGTTGACAGCCCATCTCTGAAAATTCTTTAACAGGCTCAAGGGCACTGCTGAGACGGCTGGACTGTGGTTTTCCTGAAGTGAGGGGGTGCCATATAGGGTCTGCTTACAGGGCAGATCAGGGGCCTGGGAGTATGGCTTTTAGTTCTGATGTGGCCAGAGAGTTAGCTAGGACCTAGGCGATCTTGTAAGATCTAGTGTTCCTCAGCTAGTTTTGTGGTTCGGAGGCCTGGGCTGTCCTCTCTTGGGCCTCTTTGGCCATGGACCCAAATAACAATCCAGGAATGCAAGGCATTTTGCATGCTTCAGGCACTGTGGACTGTGCTAGCTACACCTAACACCATGTGTTAACTAAACTAGTGGAGAGTTTCTCAACCTCTCGAGCCATGTGCCTTGCTATAGAAAGCAAGGCTTCCAAGACAGAGTTGCCTATGAGCAGCAGATGCACAGTGATATCAAACGCCCTAATTAGCCAGTCATCAATACATCTGCACTCTGGTCTAGGCCTTCTAATCACTTTGTGGGGCATATCATTACATTAGAGGGGACCTCTGAGCTGAAGATTATGTCCTTGCTCAGAGTATGGGTGTCACAATAAACTGGTATTGATGATAACCGTGATATTGGACTATGTGCATGCGCGAGTGTGCAGCAGATTGTTACAGTTTCTCTCCTTCTTTTTGTAATTTACCTATTATTTCTTTATCTTTCTCTTCTAAATTTTTATTGGTAACCAGTAATAAGCTTTTCCCTC
>CM074928.1:16224480-16234517 GCA_037576815.1 Pangasius larnaudii
TCCATTGTGGTGGTGTATAAAGGCAAAATCACAAAAACTCTGTCATTGTCCAAATACTTCCAGACCTAACTGTATATTAAAACTTCCAATGCATGTTTCTAAACAAAAGTCTTTAACCATGAGGTCTAAAATATTTAATACTAATGACTAAAGTTATAGAAAATACAATTTTTGAAACAAAAACAAACTCTAGCATAATTTGTGACATAATGTACACACTTTAGGAATGCTGCATGATTGTCCTTATGTCAGGGGTTAAAAAAAGACCGTAAAAGTAATTCTAAAAAAGTTAAGGTGTTTATTGGACTCTGACACAAAAATATTATTTTTATTTAATTTGATATTTTGTGTACACTGCAAAACCTGACATCTTAATAAGTGAAAATATCTTGAATATAGTCAGTTTTATCTAGTATTTCCTATTATAAGATTACAATTAACCAAATGGAAGTTTATTAAACCAATTTTTAAAATTTCTTTACTCATTTGAAGCTTTACATTTTCTTGATCTAATCGGCAGATAATTTTGCTTCTTTCTAGAAAAAAAAAAACACTCAAAATTTGCAAAATTATCTGCCGATAGAGCAAGACTATTTCTAGCTTCAAATTAGTAAAAATGTCTAGAACTAGGTTTTAGTAATCTTACATTTGTCTAACCCTAACCCTAACCCTATCTTTTAATAGGAAATACTCAAGATATTTTCACCTGCTAAGATGTCATTTTTGCAGTGTAGAAAGGCAAATAGTCCAGAGAGCAACGGGGGGGGGAATTGAAAACTAAGAGTAGGTGTTCACCTTGTGTATCCGACATCAGTCCCCTAACTTTATACCTTTGTATGTTCAGTTTACATCTGTCAGGTGCTTTTTTAAAAATCAATAACATGTTTGATTTGTTGAAAAATATTTTGTGTATAGATTGACTAGGATTAAAGAGCATGTATCAGCAGATTATGTAATGGGCAGAGCAAAGCGGGCAAAGTGTTTGTTGACTGTGCAAAAACTGCTTTTGGAAAGAAGAAACACACCCAGAGCACAAACACACACAGAGACTAAGCAAATGGTGTGAGTCACTTCAGGGCAGAAGATTCCAATCTTCACAAGCAGATCTCTGAGGTTTGCCTCACAACTTGCATGAAAGTTTGAACGATGGAGAAAGTTTGGCACAGACAGGAAATCAACATATTCACTTTAGTAGGGGATGTAAAATTATCCTTGTTTCCACAGGGTCTTTATCCCTGTAGACCCCAGGATGAGTGAATAATGCTATCAGAAAAGCAGCAGCGGATAACAGTTGTTCCTAAATACAGTCATGGGGAAAAAGAAAGTACACCTTCTTTTAATTCTATGTTTTTATTTCTCAGGGCTTAAATACCAATTGTGTAGTCATCAATTCTACAAACAAATAAATAATCTCAGGTGACAAGAAAAAAAAAAAACACAAGAGATTTCAATACAGTCATTTTTTCCCCCAAAAAGTAGACCAACATTCAGGTGAGAAAAATAAGTACAATCTATAAGTAACATTCAGTAACATGTAGAACCACCTTTAGCAACAATAACTTGAAGTAAATCTTTTCTGCACGAGTTTATCAGTCTCTCACATCATTTGGAGAAATTTTGGCCCATTCTTCTTTACAACTTTGCCTCAGTTCATTGATGTTTGAGGGCACTCTTTTATGCATAGCTCTCTCAAGATCCGTCCATAGCATCTCAACGGGGCTGAGGTCTGGGCTTTGACTTGACCATTCCAACACCTTGATTTTTTTTTTTCTTCTTTAGACATTCAGATATCGATTTGCTGGTGTGCTTGTCCTGTTGCATAACCAAATTTTGGCCCAGTTTACGCTGCTGGAAAGATAGCTTCACATTTGTCCAGAGAATATTCTGGTATAAAATGGAGTACATCATTGTCTCAATGACTACAAGTCTCCCATGTCCTGTGACTGAAAAACAAACCCAAATCATCACCCCTCCACCACCATGCTTGACAGTTGGTTTGAGGTGTTTGTGGTGATACACTCTCTGTTTGGTTTTCAACAAGGCACTGTGCATGATGACCAAACATCTCACCTTGGTCTTACCAGTCCAAAGGATATTGTTCCAGAACTTTTGTGATTTGTTCAGATGCAATTTTGCAAACTTAAGTCTGTCATATTCTGTGATATTCTTTTTGGAGAGAAGGGGCTTTTTCCTATCCACGCTTCCATGAAAGCCTTAATTGTTCAGTCTTTTTCTGATTGTGCTGTCATGAACATAAACATTAAATGTGCTTACAGAGAACTGTAGGTCACATGATATAGCTCTTGGGTTTTTCTTTATATCTCTGAGCAGTAAATGGTCTGACCTTGCCCTGAATTTGCTTGGCTGCCCACTCCTGGAAAGACTGGCAACTGTAAACAATCTTTCTTATTATAGAATGGTGAATTTTAAATTGTTTGGAGATGGCCTTATAACCCTTCCCAGCAGCAACAGTTGCTTCTCTGAGGTCATGGTTGATTTCTTCTTGGTATGATATAAACACACACCTGAGTGGTCCAGAACACCACACTGCCAAAAGTTCTGCTTTTATAGAGGTAGTCACACTACTTGATGATTAACTAATCTTGTGCATTTCATTAGTAACCCCTGGCTGCTAATTACTCTCTTAATAATTGTGGAAGTAGGAAGGGTGTACTTGTTTTTTTCTCATCTGGTTTCTGAATGCTGGTTTACTTTTAGAGGAAAATGACTACATATTGAAATCTATTGTTTTCTTCTTACCTGAGGTGATTTGTTTGTTTAAGTTGGTGAGGGCCACACAGGTGTTATTTAATCCCTGAGAAAATAAAAACTTACAATTGAAGGAGGGTCTACTTTCTTTTTCCCATGACTGCATATTGAAGCCCAGAGTGGAAGAATGACTTACCCTTCTGGATCCTGATAGTTGATGTTCAATCTCTTGGTTGAGCCTAATAATTCTGCAAAACAGGAAGTGGAACACGATAGTCAGAACTCTCTTTAAACACATTTACTCTTCAAAAAGTAGTTTTACTTTTTGAGTCAGCCACCCAGAAACTTTTGAGTTAACTGGGATATGCTGTCTTAAAGTAGCACAGAGAGAGAGAGAGAGAAAGAGAGAGAGAGAGCACAAGTATGTGTGTCTGCTTTATTAAGCAGTCTCTTGAATGTATCGTTCAAGACACAGATGCATTGAATCAAGAGCCCCTAATAAATAGTTGTTAAAACATTAAAACCTTTTAGTGGCAGGTTTTGTCATTGACTGCACAAAGATCACTAGCTGGGATTCAGTATTAAAAAAATTAATTTAACTTAAAATTAAAAATGTAATTAAATTAGAGAAAATGTACTATTATCCAGAACCTTAAAGTGCAGTAAAGAAGCAGGTTCAGTAGAGTGCTGATATAGCTGTGAACAATGTATTTTTCTCCTGTCCAGAGAAAAGGACCATGCTTTCATTCTGTAACTAAATATCATTTTAACCCAGCTATAGACTGGTCAGACACAATGATTATAAAGAACTTAGACAATGCCTGGTCTTCCAGTGCCCATAGTAAACCTGGAAGTGAGTGAGTGAGTGTGTGATGACTTTCAGGAACCAGTGTTTATTTGACTTCAGTGAAGTCAAATGGCAAGGCACGTGGGTGATGGGCTCAAGCAAGACTGTAAGCACAGACACTGGACACACCCACAACATGGAGCCATAGCAAAAGCCAAATGCCAAGCACATAAACATGCCCTTTAAAAGGGTCTTCTATTTCTGAAAAAAGATATATAATGCAATCACAGTGTTCTTGCTTGACTGATGGCAGAGGCTAGAATTAAATCACTGAAAAAACTCCCTCGAAATTATCAACCTATCAACTTATAGCAGGTAAGATAACAGTTGATCCTACTTATCCATTGTAGTTATTCTTAAGGTATGGATTTTGTCCACATTGTTTTACTAGTATGGAAGTTATGTGCAACAATGAACACAGTGCAATACATGTAATACCTAAAAAAAAAAAACCACACATACAGTGGCTCTATTTCAGTAAGTGGTCCTTATGGAGAAAAAAGACTGAATATGTATGTGTTATAGAGATATTATAGTGTCAAAACCATTTCCAATTAATAGAGAAAGCTAGTGACTGGATAGTCTGTACTCAAAGGCTACACTGAATCTATAAAATATTACTGATGAAAAAATTACTAATAAGGAATAAAATACAATGGGATGTGTTGTTATAGGAAAATAATCAATGATGGTTGGCGTGATGTGACCCGAAACAAAGTTACCACCTAGAAGTTGATTACATTCCAATAACAGCATGACCTGAAGTGTTTTATTTCCTACATTTTTCAAATGTTTCATTTCTCTACATTTGCCAAATAATTTATTTATTAAATGTGTACTTTTTAACTATGTATATTCACATTTAAATTATTACATCCACATAACTTCCTATTAAGTTCCTATTATTACTTCCAAAATATCAGCAATAAACAGTGGTTAACACAAAAAACACAGCTTGTCATCATAGAGAGAAACCAGAAAACATAAGCTTCTCTGTCCTGAAGACAGTTGCAAACCACTGACCACTGAAACTCCATAAACATTAAATAAATATTCCTTCCATAAATATTAAATAAATGCCCCCTTAAAAAAAAGGTCACCAAACCAACTATTCTACTGTTATTTAGTTTTCTTCGTTAAATAACAGCATGCTTTTAATCTTTTTATTTTTAATGAATTTTTAATGAATGAGCTGTTACTATAGAAAAAATAACATATTACAACAAGCATGTTAGTATAAACTTTGATTGAATTATAGCAGGCACTTACTGCCAAGGGTGCTGTTATAGAAAATTAATCAACACCTTCTGACCAATCATTAAAAATTTCAACAGCACTGTGGAATAAGCTTAATCAATCACTTTTAACAACACCCATCACCAGTTATTAGAACATACTGTTGTCTATCTCCACAAAATAACCAGTTTAGCAAAGACTGTTGTGTGTGAAATTCCCTGGAGATTCCCAGCAGTTTATGAAATACTCAAACCACAGCCCTTCTGGTACCAACATCCAAGCTACAATCAAAGTCACCAAAGACACATTTTTTCTTTATTCTTGGGTTTGATATGAACATTAACCCCTTACCTATATATGCATGATTTTTCGCATTGCGCTACTGCTGCATTTATTTATTTAGTTTTTTTTATTTGCATTCATTGCCCACTTTAATAGGAACACCTGTACACCAGCTTATTTATGCAGTTATCCAATTAGCAGTCTCTAGCAGAGAGAAAGAAGTCAACAGTCTCTTGCAGAGAATGGTGCAAAAAAACAAAACACTGGGGGAGCGACAGTTCTGTGGGTGGAAACACCTTGCTAATAAGAGAGGTCAGAGGAAAATGGCCAGATTGGTTTGAGCTGCCAGGAAGGACATAATAACTCAAATAATCACTCTTTACAGCATCTCAGTATGCACAAAACATTGAACCTTGGTGGATGGGCTACAACAGCAGAAGACCACACTGGGTTCCACTCCTGTCAGCCAAGAACAAGAATCTGAGGTTATCATGGGCACCAGCTCTCCCAAACCGAACAGTTGAAGATTAAAAAACAAATCACATGGTCTTTTTCCAGTCTTCAACTGTCCAGTCTTGGTAGGTCTGTGCACATGGTAGCCTCAGATTCTTGTTCTTGGCTGACAGGAGTGGAGCATGATGTGCACTTCTGCTATTGTAGCCTATTCACCTCAAGGTTTGATGTGAGTTTTGAGATGCTTTTCTGGTCACCACAGATGTACAAAGTGCTTATTTGTACCACAGTTGTACTTAGTGCTATCAGCTCAAACCAGTCTGGTCAGTCTCTTCTGATCACTCTCATCAACATGGTGTTTTAGCCTGCAGAACCTCCACTCACAGGCTGTTTTTTTTCGCACCATTCTTTTTCTATTATTTTTAGAACCACTAATGATAAAACTGTGTTCATTCAATGTTGGACTCATTTGCTAACTTTAAACAGCAAACTTTAATTTCATTTGGTTTGTCTTTTATATTTTTCTGCATATTCAAACAAGAAAAGAAATTAAAAGAACAATATTAATGTGAAGGTCTGTTTGTTTTTGTTAACTGCTATTAATTGGCCAAACTATTCAGTATTACCATCAACTGGCCACTTGTTCAAGTTGCTTTAATTTACTGTTGGGTAGGGCCTATTTGGTCAAACTCTTCTACCCATTTTCAGGCCAAACGCATAGAGTTTATGTTTTTGTTCCTGTGTGTGTGCCCTTGAACGGCAAACAAGCTCAAGTACCAACCTGCATCTGGAGCAAAACTCAAACTAAATCTGTTGTAAAAAATCTCCAGCTAAAAGTAGAAAAGCCACTGCCAGTATTGAAACTGCACAATTACATGTTTACCCAAAAATGACAGACAACGCCCCCAAAATGGCTTGGTTTCTGACTGCAATTAACAGAGTTTAAATCCAAGCAGCACACAAACTGCAGATCATCATTTTCCTCTGACTCTGGTTACACATTCTCCATCCACAATGAGTGGAAACAGGCAGACAAAACACCATGTACTTCTTGCAGTCCCAAAAGTACAATTTCTATATCAACTGTCATCTTTGTCTCTTCAGGTGCAGACTGGACTTGCCTTGACTGTTCAAACAGGTCTGGGGGAAAAAAAGCATTCAAATGAGGTAGGACATTTTTCTAGTTAGAATAAATTATGTACCTTATTTACACAGAGTATCTATTGTAACCTTACAACTCTATCAGCCTGCCTTAGCTCTTAAGACTGAATTAGATTCAGTGGGCAAGAGCTACTTTAGATAGCCTGCATACTGTCAAGTGACAGTAAAAAAAAAAAAAAAAAAAAAGCTAAATCCCCTGCTATGTTGTTAGATGGCAAATTATTTTCCATACACTCATCACAGAAAGTGCATCTCACACATCATGACTTTGTACAACAATGGCTTGTTCCTTTCTGATAACTCCAGTCTGAGGAAGCACAATCACTTGATTACTAGGATCTAATAAAGAACTAATAGGTTCGATTGACAGCCACCTGGCTGTCGATGGATACTATAACCACTTCGCTTTCTTCTGTTCAAGCAATGCAGGCTGACTTATCTGAGAGAATGGCATCAAATGAGTCAAAACTAACAGAGGCAGAGAACAGAGCATCCTCGTCTGAGGATGTGTCTTTCTGGACTCCAACAACAACAAAAGAATTTTTGTAAAGCATTAAAAATGATAGGTAGCCTCTGATGGTTGCTGGGGTCTAGGTTTAAATTAACGTCTAATCCTTTCTCCAGAGTTATTGGAGGTGGCTAGCTTACCTAAACCACACCTCCCCAAATGATTTATAGCTGCAACTGGTGCATAAAAATCGTACTGTTTATGGCTGAAAATAGCTGCTTACTTTTGCTTTTCAGATAAACATCGTTTCTCAATTTTATTTCTGCTGATGCTGAGGTTGCCTTCATTTTAATTATGATCATGGACACTGGTTTAGCTTGGGGTTGGTTAACAGGAGCAGTTGATTCCCACTATTTGTTTTACCAAATTTATGCCATTGCCTAATGACTTCATTTGGCTTTCATTGTTATTTTTGTTTGATTTTTGCTTAGGGCCATTCCATCCTTACAGTTTCACTTGATGCTGAGATCCTGACTTGACGCATCTGATAGAGTGGAGTGGAACTTTGTTCATGCCACTCTTGGAAAGTTCAATTTGCCCTAACTTTATCAATTTACTCAAAATCCCCCATTCTGATCCCCAAGCCACATTCAACACCAATGATATCGTTTCAGCACCAATTCATAACACACAAGGCCATTTGCAGAGTACATAAGGAAGAATACTAACATTTTAGCTGTTAGGGTTAAGGAAGAGGAACACAAAATCTTTCTTCATGCAGATGATGTTTTATTATATCTCACCAGAACAGTCTGCCCTTGCTCTTCAAGATTGTGTCTCCCAATATAGTATTCGTTTTGTTTACAAAATCGAGCTGTCAAAATCTATAACACGCCCACATAATATTGCAAACTTATAGCAGCAATCTTCCCATTTCACTTATGTGTAGATGATTTTACCTATCTAGATACCTTTTTAACACCAGATATTAAAAATCTACCACTCGTGAATGAAATAAAGACTGACCTGACTAAGTGTTGTTCATTACCAATTTCATTTTTGGCAGGATAAACATACTGAAGATGAATGTTCTTCCATATCTTCTCTACTTATTTCAGTCATTCCCATTGCACTTACTGAAACAGCTTTTCAGATTCATTTGGAACAATAAGAAACCCAGACTCAGGTTATCTAATCGCATGAAACCTAAAAAGAAAGGTGGAGTAGGTTTACCAAACTTGCAATTTAATTACTGGTCTGCCCAGATATAGCACATGTATAACTGGTGTACTAACAGAGTTAGCTCACACTGGATTACAATGGAATCTATGGCCTGCGCTCTCTTGTCCATAAAACTCTTAATATATACACAGTGTACAGAAAAAAAAACACAGAACACTCTGTGGTATTCAACATACTTTCAGCTTGGAAAATTGTCAAGCAGTATATCAAGACCTGTCTCTCTCTGTCATCACCACTCGCATTTAACCCAGATTTTCCCTCTCAGTTAAATAATATTGACCTTTCAATACGGTTTATACATGGAATTTGGAAATAAATCAAATGGCTCATCAGTTAAAAACTGTGCAAAATGAGAGGCTTATTAAATCCTTTCAAAAAAATTCAGATGGTTCCATCACATGAAAGCCCTAAATCATAAATTTAGGTTTTTAGGTTATACTATGAATCTCTATATAAATTACAAAATACATCTGAGACTGCAATATCATCATTTTTTATATCAGTTCCTACAGCATCAGATGAAGACAGGGAGAGACTTAATGTTCCATTTCCTCATGTTGATGTTTCTGGAAGCACTGCAGTCTATTTCATTTAATAAATCACGTAGCCATGATGGTTATCCATCAGAGTTTGTCATTACCACTTGCATTTAACCCAGATTTCCAGTTTCCATTGACCTTTCAAAGGTTTAAACATGGAATTTTTCAGATTTCTTGCTTATTATATACAGGAACTTTAAATAATTTTTGGGATATTCAAGAAAAGTATACAATACTAAAGTCTGACTTTTATTTTAGATATCTTCAGTTCAGACATTTTATCCCTTTGTGATACAGGGAACTGGCAGTTGGGTCTGACAGAGATTTGGCCCCTGGCCAAAGAAAGTAATTTTAGAAACTTGATTTCAAAAATGTATACGCTGTTATATAAAGACACCCAGGTTTGTCAAATGTGCACCTTTGTAATTAAAACAGCAATTTGATAAAGAGACCTGGTGTTCCATTTGGATGAAAACATTTCCTAAACGTACTTTCATTGGCATACAAAAACTTACATTTCAAGTTCGTAAACAGTATCTTCCATACACCAGTTCAACTGCATAGAACATATCCAGATAGATCCAGTCTATGTTTTATACGTCGATCACACAAGGGTTCGTTCTTTCATTCTTTTTGTAAATGTGTTAAATAAAATCTTTGGAAAAGTGTGCATTTTATAATTCAAGAAATCTTTAGTATACAATTTGAATTCAGCCTTAAACTTTATTTACTTAATAGGTAACTGAAAGATACTTTTGATCATCCCCTAGCATGTATGTCTATTCTGTGTTTATCACAAAAAAAAAAGTCTACTTTACTTTTATGATCATCTCCTCAGGCTCCATTGATAAACCTACGGCTTCCCCAAATTGATACCTTTCTCCCACTTGAGAAACTAAATTAAGTTGTCCATTAGAAATCAAATCTATTTTGACAAACATGAACTCGTCTTTGGAATTATACTAAGGAAATTGCTTTTTAGATGTCCACAAGTCAAATTATATTTACTCTATTGATGTTTGTGTTAATTTGCCGAAGGACCGAAGGACCCTCATGGAATGAGACCTTTGTTCTCCCCAGGAACACAAAGTTCACCACCCTTCACACATTCCACAGAACC
>CM074928.1:16234617-16248623 GCA_037576815.1 Pangasius larnaudii
GAATTTTATTTTGACAAGCCACAATGCTTCTGGGAGAATGTCCTTTGGACAGATGAGACAAAACTGGAGCTTTTTGGAAAGTCACATCTGCTCTATGCTCACATATGAAAAATTAAGCTTTCAAAGAAAAGAACACCATACCTACTATGAAACATGGAGGAGGCTCAGTTATGTTATGGAGCGCCTTGATTCTGTGCAGGGCACAATGAAATCTCAAGACTCTCAAGGCATTCCTGAGTGAAACATACTGCCCAGTGTCAGAAAGCTCCATCGCAGTCGCAGGTCATGGGTCCTCCAGCAGGATAATGACCCAAAACCCACAGCTAAAAGCATCCAAGAATGGCTAAGAACAAAACATCGGACTATTCTGAAGTGGCCTTCTATGAGCCCTGATCTGAAACCTATCGAACATCTATGGAATCTATGGAGCTGAAACATTGGAATCTATAGAACTGAAACAAATTGAGACAGCTGGAGCAGTTTGTTCAGGAAGAGTGGGACAAACTACCTGCTGACAGGTGCAGAGGTCTGCTTGAGCTCTACAGATACTCTAAATGCTGTGCAACAAAATACTGGGTTATGGGTCAATCATTTTTGTCCATGCCATTTTCATTTGTTTTATCTTTTAAAATATTCTGTTGAAAAAAAGCAAAGCCTGATTTTTATTAAATAAGGAATAAACACTGATGGATGCCAATTACTTTTGTCAGTTTCAAGTTATTTCAGAGAAAATTATGGGTTCTTCTTTTTTCATGGAAGAGTACCAACAAATTTGTCCACATCTGTAAGTTCAAATAACTGTTTCTCAGGAACCATAAGTCCTACTGAGCTAAAATTTTTGGAGCATGCACATCTCTGCTAATATGGCCTATTGTCATGAAACTTGAATGCTAGGTTCTTCTAAGGATGCACCAGTAAGCCATGCAACTTACTCAAATTGGCCAGTGGGGGGGCACTATTCATAGTTTTTCCACAACATACAAGTATAACTCTGGAAAATTAAGGTAAATATTGAAATTTCTTCTTCATCACAATCCTTTGGCTGACACATGAAAATTTGTCTTTTGGACTATATAGCCACACCCACTCAAATTTATAAAAATTTGTGTAATGTGGGAAATATATTTTTGTAAACTAGGATTTGGTGTCAAATTACTCAGAGTCTAATCTTCAATAAATATTAAAAACATCTTCTGTAAAGATTTGTAAACACTATGGCCTTCACATGCCAATCAATCCTACTAGGGCAGAGTTTGATTTACTAAAACAGCTGTAACTGAGGACAGGTTGTTTAATTCTGAAAGGCATCTTCAGGACAATGTTAAGACGAGATGTGCAAGGTTTGGAGTATGGACATTGATAGTGGAAGTAGGTTCAAACAGCTATTTCTCAAGAATCAATACCCAACTGGATTTTAATTTCCACTGGGTTACTTCTAAAACATGGCCAAATTAAGCTATTCAGCTTTCAGCAACATTTAACACAATTTCAGACATTCAGGATTGCTAACAAAACTTAAGTGTGTTAATCTATGGAATCTTTATTGTTCTATGTAACTTGGCACGAACTGGTGCTGAAGGTGCTTGGACCCCGATGATCACTGTTTGCGGTTATATTCATCATTATTTTTATTTCTCGAAGAACATCCTCATAAACCCTATCATTTGCCGCTTTACAATCCTATTATTTGCCCAATGACAGGGTGCCAGCACAGCTCAGCCAAGTCTTGGCAAGATAATTTTTCACAACATTCCAGCGTTAAGACAGTCACGCTTCATAGTAGGACAGTAATGCTAAGAGAGTACACAGGTAAGGCTTGTCATTTATTCCTGTAGCTGATTTAAGCTGATTTACTTACTTTACAAATAAATATTACGAATATTGGTCTACCCATATAAACTGATTTTATGTGCTACTATTTTGAAATGTTACTGGGAGTCACAAACAAGTCACATTTAAATTAAGAGAGTATGTGCTGTTTGAGTCTTTTCCGCTATCCTGACATGCTGGCATAGGAGTTCTGCAAGAAAAATGGACAAATTTCTCTGTCCACTTCCACTAGTCCCTCAACATCAAGAGACTGACAATTGTAACAACACAAGTCACGAAAAGAACTACAAAAATATATCTTGAAACAAAACATTTATTGAATATGCATGTAAAGTCTGAAGTATGTAAAGGAATAACACATGAGGGGCTGTCATGGTATAGAGAAGAAAAAAAAAAAACACTTCAGGCTATGCTTTTATAGGAAAATAAGACACTCCGGGGAGGTTACAGTGATTCTGCTTGACACTGGGCTGCCTGGCATACATTATTTTCCCATAACAAGACACCCTGTTGTTTTATATTTTATATTTTACTCGAATCTGGAAGTGACCGCAGAAATGAGACATGCCCTTTCAAACACACCACCTGAATTTTTGAAAAGCTTGGTTGAGGCCATATGTTTACATATACCTAGGCTAAAGAAACTCAAACTTAATTTTTCCACAAGTCCACACAATTTGTGTTACCATACATTTATTTTGGCAAGTCAATTAGAGTATCTACATGGTTCACAATTTTAAACAGTCGATTAGAGACAAATTTATTTCAGCTTTATTTCACTATATCAGAATTCCAGTGGGTCAGATATTTATGTACGCCAAGTTGACTGTCTCTTTAAATAATCTGGAAGATTCCAGAAATTTATGTAATGACAAAGCTTTCAGAAGCTTCTAATCTGCCAATTGTTAGAAGTTATCTGGGAGAAGTTTATTGTACCAGTGACTGTTTTTAAGGGTCAGTGTCTTTTTGCCATCCATACCATGGGAAAATCCAAGCAAATCAGCCAAGATCTCAGAAATAAATTGTGGACCTCCACAAGTCTAATTCCTCCTTAGGAGCAATTTTTTAAAAATTAAAGGTAATATGAGTACCCACAATTGTAGGCAAACCTAAAAGTCTCAGGACTTCAAGCCTTTGAGGAGTGCTCTAAGGTCAGATGAAACAAAAATTTAACTGTTTGGCCACAATAATCAGTGCTTTGTATGGAGGAAAAAGACAAGGCTTTTACTCTGAAGATCACCATCCCAACTGTGAAGCATGGAGGAGGCAGCACCATGTTGTGGAGTCTTTTGCTGGAAAAGGGACTGGTGCACTTCAGAAAATAGATGGCATTATGAAGAAGGAGGACTATCTAGAAATACTGAAGCAACAGTATGATGTGAACACATCAGCAAGAAAGTTAAAACCTGAATCCCATAGAAAATGTTGTGACTAAACTAAAAGCATGTCTGAGCAAGGAGGCCCCGACACACCTGACTGAGTTATACCAGTTCTGTCAGGAGGAATAGGTAAAAATTCTGGGAAAGTATTGTGAGAAGCTCATGGAAGGCTACCTCAAATTCAAGCAATTAAAAGACAATAACACTATATATTAACCTTTCACCCACTAAAAATCTGAAAAAGCTGAAGATCCTGCATAATGAAACAAAATAAGTCACACGAGTGAAAGTTTTTTTTTTTTTTTTTTTTTTTTAAACTTTATTGTTGAAATTTAATGGACAACTCGCAGAATTTCCTGGTGATGGATACCAAGCTCATTTAAAGGACCCTGATAGCACTATTTTGAGCCGCTGCTCCTGACAGCTTATGCAGACCACACACTGTGCACAACCCCTTTTTAATAGTGTTCAGCTTACCTCACAGCCCGGGGTAAGCCGTACTTGACAGCTATAGTAGATTAAAAAAAGTCTACACACCCCTGTTAAAATGGCAGGCTTGTTTGACGTAAAAAAAATTAAACCAAGATAAATCATGTCAGAACTTTTTCCACTCTCAGTGTGAAATTACAACATAGAAAAATTAAGTATAAAACAACCAAAAATATTTTAGAGAAAAATAAAAGACTTACAATAACCTGGTTGCATAAGTGTGCACACTCCTGAACTAATACATTGTAGAAGCACCTTTTGATTATATTACACCACACAGTGTTTTTGGCTAAGAGTCTATCAGCGTGGCACATCTTGACAATATTTTCTCAATCCTTCTTTCAAAAACATTCTAGATCCATCAAATTGTAACAGCATCTCCTGTGCACAGCCCACTTCAGGTCACCCCACAGATTTTTAGTTGGATACAGGTGCGGGCTCTGGCTAGGCCATTCAAAAACATTGATCATCTTTTGGTTAAGCCATTTCTTTGTTGCTTTGGATGTATGCTTTGGGTCACTGCCATGGTAAAAGGGGAAATTCTTTTTCATCTTCAGCTTACTAGCAGGCACCTGAAGGTTTTGTACTAAATCAACTGGTATTTCGAGCTATTCATGATTCCAGTTGTGGCTGAAGAAAAGCAGCCTTAAAGCATGCTTCACCTTGGGTATGGTGTTATTTTGGTGATGTGCTTTTTTTCCCTTTACCAAATATACCTTTTGTAATTATGGAATTAGTCTCATCAGACCATAACACATTTCGCCACATAGTTTGGGGTGGTTTAGTTGAGTTTGGATGTTTTTTTTGTAAGAAAGGGCTTGCGTCTAGCCATCCTGCCCCATAGCCCAGACATGTGAAGAATATGAGAGATTGTTGTCACGTGCAGCGCGTAATCAGTACTTGCCAGATATTCCTGCAGCTCCTTTAATGTTTTTCCGTAGGTCTCTTGGAAGCCTCCCTGTTAAGTTTTTGTCCTATCCTTTTATAAATTTTGGAGGGACATCCTGTTCTTGGTAATGTGACTGTGGTGCTCCATTTTCTGCATTTGCTGATGATGGCCTTCACGGTGTTCCATGGTACATCTAATGTTTTGGAAATTTTTTTGGAAATCTCTCTCCTGATCGATGCCTTTCGGCAGCAGGACCCTGTACAGGCTTTGTAAGGTCTTTGCAGACCACGGCTTCAGAAGTCAGATGAAACCAAGATGATGTTAAAAAAAATCCTACAGAAACAGCTGGTCTTTATTTGGGCTTAATCAGAATAATTTCATTGATGACAGCTGTATGATAATTACATTTGAACTTGAGATTCAATGTGATTGGTTCATTCTTAACACAGCCACATCCCCAGTTATAAAAGGGTATGTACACTTATGCAACCACAGTGTTGTAAGTTTTTTATTTTTCCTATTTGTCCCTAAAAACTTTCTGATCATTTTCATGCAATTTTTATATGTTGTAAAAGTTCTAACATGATTTATCTTGGTTTCATTTCTTTACATCACAAAAACCTGCCAAACAGGGGTTTGTAGACTTTTTATATCAACTGTAGTACCATGGATGCGAGTCCGAGCAATAATGATGCCCGTCACAAAGCCGTGAGCTGGCACAAATACCTCCTTCTTCAAAGTGAATAAACTCTAGCCATTTCCTTCTTAACCAACTTACAGTTGGAAAACTGGAAAGAAAAAAAAAAACGCATGCGTTCGAACAGCCAAAGACACACTTATGACTCATAGTTGCTGATATCATTTCTCACGCTCAACAACGGCAACATCAGCAAGGTGATTTTTGTAATGTTGGGGAAGGACACTTCAGATTCTAGGGAGCATCTGATTGAACAGAAAATCTGAAGTGCAGAATGATGTCATCAAAATTGTTGATCTGTATTGGTTGTAGAGAGAGACTGTAAATTTACAGTAATTGTTTTGGAGCACACTAGCTTATAGATAACCTTAAGGCTAACATTCATATTAAAAGCCACAAAACTTTAAGGAGGGTACAAGAGGAAGTAATAATTTACATCTATGGCATTTAGCAGATCCATGTGAAATCACCAGAGGCCTCATGACTGGCCATTTCAGATTTGCTTCATACTTTCTGGAAATAATGAGTTCTTTTGTGCTTTGGGGCAAATTTGGCCCTCTATGTCTTCACACTAAAGCACATCAGCTTTTTCAAATCTTCAATTTCAATTCAATTCAATTTATTTGTATTGTACTTTTAACAATGGACATTGTCACGAAGCAGCATAATATATAAATTCAGGATATATATTTTAAATTTATCCTTAATGAGCAAGCCAGAGGCGACTGCGGCAAGGAAAAACTCCCTGAGATGATATGAGGAAGAAAGCTTGAGAGGAACCAGACTCCAAAGGAAACCCATCCTCATCTGGGTGACACCTGATAGTGCAATTATAAATAATTCCCTTCTATAACTGAGTACTATATGGTTAAAAAATAATAACAATAAAAAAAAATTTTAAAAGTGCAATTGTGCAACCAGGAACTTCATCATAGTTTTAACATTAAGTCTATTTTGTTGAAGTTATCAGCTGTTCACTGATGGAGACTTGAGTGCAAATCAGTTCATGGCAATTGCACTCCAAAGTCATCTTCATGGTTTCTAAGTGGTACTATCCACAGTCAAGACATTGACATGGTTAGAAATAATGAGTTTTGCTTGAAATAAGAATTTTGTCCTTCAGATTTTGCTTTCGTCAAAGAACCCCCTATTTGCAACAATTACAGCCTTGCAGACCTTTGGCATTATGGCTGTCACTTTGCTGAGGCAATCTGAGGAAATTTTAGTCCATGCTTCTTGAAGCACCTCCCATGTTAGATTGGCTTGATAGGCACTTTTTACGAACCATTCAGTCAAGCTGCTCCTACAACAGCTCAATAGGGTTGAGATCTGGTGATTGCGCAGGCCAGTCCATTACAGACAGAATACCAGCTGATTGCCTCTTCTCTAAATCATCCTTGCATAGTTTGAAGCTGTGCTTTGGGTCACTGTCTTGTTGCAGGAGGAAACTGGTGCCAATCAAACATCATCCACAGAATATTGCATAATGTTGCAAAATGGAGCAATAGCCTTCCTTGTTCAAGACCACTTTTATCATATATAAATCTCCCACTTTAGCACCACCAAAGCACCCCAGATCATTACCTTTCCTCCACCATGCTTGACAGATGGAATCAAGCACTCCTCCAGCATCTATTAATTTTTCTGCATCTCTCAAATGTTCTTTGTGTGCCAAAAACCTCATTGATCTGGTCATAACACTTTTTTCCAATCTTCATCTGTCCAATGTCTGTTCTTTGGCCCATCTTAATCTCTTCCTTTTATTGGCCTGTCTCAGATATGGCTTTTTCTCTGCAACTCTGCCTAGAAGATCAGCTTCTTGACTGTTAACATTGACACTGGTGTTTTGTGGGTACCATTCAATCAAGCTGCCAGTTGAGGACCTGAGAGGCATCAGTTTCTCAAACTAGAGACTCTGATGTACTTGTCTTCTTGTTGTGCTCAGCTGTGCACCAGGACCTCCCACTTCTCTTTCTATCCTGATTAGATCCAGTTTGTGCTGTCCTTTGAAAAGTGTAATACACACCATTGTATGAAATCTCTGATGCTCCAGATAATCAGCTAGCCTAAAGAAGGCCACTTTTATTGCATCTTTAATCAGAACAATGGTTCTCAGCTGTGCTAATATAATTGCAAAAGGTTTTATAATGACCAATTAGTCTTTTAAACCTGGATTAGCTATGTGCTATTGGAACACAGGAGTGATGGTTGCTGAAATATCCCACTTTATGGCTATGTAGATATCCAACAAAAATCATCAGTTTCCAGCTATAATAGTTATTTATTTATATCTTGTTGTGCTGTTGTGTTGAGTTTTTTTGAAAGCGTGCTGAAAAGTGCAAACTGAATAAACGCGAGTCCGCCTGTCTCCCAAGTCTTCCTCACCTCACCCTCGGATTCTACAGTGGTGCTGAGACACGGAATTTGAGGAAGACTCCAACATTTCCATGGAAGCCTCCCCACTCAACAAGATCGTCAAGGCCCTTGCCATCCTCCACCAAACCCAACACCATGCGCTTCTCGACCTGCACAACGAGCAGCAGCTGTGCTGAATTTGTGAAATTAAGAGTAAAGGGCAGACATTCAACTGTTTTCCCCAGGATTAAGTGTTACACAAATTACATTTAGGGCATCCATATAACAGAAGAAAAGACATCTATCAAGTGCACTGGATCTGGCAGAGTGTGTTGTAGAGTGCTAGCATTTAATAGGCCAATTTTAAAATAAATCTCATTGCAATAATGAGGGTCTCCTTCCCTAGTGTAAAGGCGTTTAGCCAGCACACTCGTGCTTACAGCTCTGTGGAAGCAAGGACAAAATGATTAGTTCTTATTCAGTTTTAGCCAATGTATGTGCTGCATTAGAGTCACTACGTACTAATACTACACAGTGTCCAACTCTCTATGTCTAGAAGCAGTGTATTCTCGTTCATCCATGATTAAATTAATCCATTAATTCAGAGATTAGCCTACATAGTGGTGGTGCGTAATGACACAGGATACACTAAGAAAAAAGAGCAAATGAAAGAGAAAGAAAAGGGAGAAAAGAACTGCATATAATGCCCAAAGCCTGATGGACCTGGCGTTATTGAAACTTCAACTAGTATGAGAGATGTAAATTTCTATTTTACACTAAATCATAATGTTGTCATAGATAATGTGAAATAATCTTAACAAGGCTGGAGTAGCCGTACCAACCTTCTGAATCACAGCACACTACACTACACACCCCAATCACTCGGATCTTTAAGAGTGCTGCACTGTTTGTTGATCATTTAACACTATGCCAGCTACCATGTCTATTTTCATGGCAAAAAGCAGGTTAAGTTGTAGCAAATTACAAAAGTTTTTTTAATTAATTATCTTCAATAAAAAAAAAAAATCTAAAACTAAATCTGGTCTCACTTTATTACCAATCTTTTCATGTGAATCAAGCGAATTTTGAAAAAGCCCTAGAGGAGTTGAAACCATCACAGTCCATTAAAATATATTGAAAGATATAAAGAACTATATAAAGATATTGAACTTTGATCTTCACCTGTTAGCAAAAACTTGAGTGAGTCTGGAGTGGACTATTCAGCAACAGGTGTAGATGATATGGTTCCAGCAATTATCCAAGTAGAAACGTTTTCTACCAACAACAGGATTGATTTCATAAAGTTTATTTGTACTACACTGATACCAATCGGTTTGAGCGTTGCACTGACATGCCCACAGTGTTTAATTATATTACTTACTATAATGAAAAATGTGATGGTGACATTAGCAGGCATTTCGTCTATATCACATCATGATAAGGTATCACATATATATACTTTTATACAAAATCACTCAGGGTTTGAAACCCTGGTCCTACCCTACCCACTGCCCTGCACATTTTAGTGTTTCCCTCATCTAACACACCTGGTTCATTTATTCAGTCAATTAACAACCTGTCATGAGTCAAAATGGCTATGTTAGACCAGAAAAAAAACACTAACATGTGCAGGCCAGGTGTACTACTATTACTATTGCATCACACTCTCTTTATTTTACCATGATTTCATTTAATCTTTGTGGATAACAGCTGGGTTTTTATAAACAGTTCATAAATGGGCTGCAAGGTGGGGTGCTATTTCAGATCCATATTCACCACTTTTGTACACCTGAGATAGCACATTGAAAACAGAAGAGGTAGAGTGCTGGAGTGACACACACCATGTTTGCTGAAATTCAAAATATGCTAAATAAATAATGCGATGAATTCGTGTTAATTTTCACAGTTTTTAGACAGTGAATTTAGTTAAATTTAGTAAATATTTCGCCATGTCTTATTTAATAATTTTAGTGAATGTTACTCGATTAAAATGGCATTGAATATTAGTCAATGGCATTTTAGTTGACAAGAAAATGCAAAAATTAATCCAAATATGCACACATTTTATATATTAACTTTAACATGCATCAACAAAACCATGTGAAAACCTTATCTGCTGCAATAATATTACAATGAGTACACTAATGCAATACAATATTGTGTTGCGTATCTGATTAATCTCATATGTGTATAGGATACATTTGGGTAAGTTCACTCAATGTTCAGCTTCAGCTCACGCAGCTTAAGCGGGTCAATCCCAACATTATTGACCAAGACTGGATTATTTGAAACACTAGAACTATTCTTTCTGGATTCTTCTTCTTCAAAAAACATTGTTTAATGTTTTAATTAAAATCGGTGCTAGTGCTTGCTACACATTTCAAATTTGAATGCACACAGTTTTTGCATTCGATTGTACATTTTTATCTTAAATTCTACAAATATTCAAATTTTAATTTGACAGCCCTAGAGCAGATGACAGGAAAGAAGCAGCACACATGGCTAAAATGTTGTTGACATTCATTCTTATGGAAACAAATACGCCTGTAAATATATTGGGCAATATCGGTGTCAGCAAAAATGACCTAGGTTATGTCCAAATCGTACAATAAGTCAATAACGATATTATCGTGACACGCCTAAGTGTGCATTAACAAACCTGGGTCTGGAATAGTAAACATGTTGTTGAGCTGATCTAAAGTTAATTTTAGAAACAAACTGACTCAATTTTCTGCTATACAAACGCTTTGATGAATTGCTTTAGACAAGAGGACTTCTTCAAGGTGCACAAGATTCACATTTTGTGCAAACATCTTATCGTAATTTCTGTAAAGCTGCTTTGTGACAATGTCCCATGTGCTATACAAATAAAACTGAACTGATCACATTTACACTTTTTTCCATTTTGAAAAGAGATGGGGAGGCTTTAAATAAAATAAACAAAAGAGATTCAAGTTGGCTATGAATCATGTAATGTTCAAATTTGTCATGATCTTTAAATGATTATTTTAACTTCAAGACAGATTTCTTTAAAAGAAATCTTACCACTAAAAATTGCCCAAAGTGGCACTAAGCTACTTCCTAGATAAAGGTTCTTTTTAAAACCTAGTCACATTTGCTAGACAAATTGCTAGACTAGTAAAGTCAAGATTGACCCTGCTGACCCTCAACCAGCAACTCTTCCTACCCATGGAGAGGCTAACAAAATGCATGTACTATTATGGCTCATGCCACAATGCATTATATTTCTCAATATGACAGTGGAAGAGACACCAATAAAGTGGGATTTTCACACCATGGCAGGTCTTCTAATCGTAATCTGGGGAGCTTAAATAAAAATAACTTTGCCAATGTCCAAATATTTATGGACCTGCTTGTATTTTATTTGTTATTTCTCATAAAAGTGCATGAAAGAAAATAAACCATTTATGTTTTGTTATACTTCATTGTTGGTGAAATTCATCTTTTTAGACCTTTAAGACATGCTGTATGTCATCTGCAATGAGTCATTGCATACAGATGTGTCTATGCAGGTGTGATAAATGCATTCTGGTGATTCTTACATACAAATTTAGAGCTTTTTCTATTCAAACTTTGATAAATGAGACCCCTGATTCATGCCTATTAAGTCAGTGAACGGTTTCAGTCATGTCCAAGATTAACTTTTTAGAGCAATTTGTATCTTAACTAACTACATTTTTTAAACTACATACAGTGCCACTAGAAAGTTTGTGAACCCTTTACAATTTTCTGTATTTCTGCATAAATTTGACCTGAACAGTAATCAAATCCAAGTCCTAAAACAAGATAAAAAAGAACCCAATTAAACAAATGACACAAAAACCTTATAGTTTTACATTTATTGAGTAAAATTATCCAACATTAAATATCTTTGTCAGAAAAAAGTACGTGAACCTGTAGGTGTACGAGTTAATTTTGAAGGGTTAATTGAAGTCAGAAAAAAAAACATTTCTAAAGAGTTTTTCTAAAGGCCTCCACCAATCCACTGTGAGGCAGATGGTACAAAAATGAAGGAAATTCAGCCCTACTGTTACTCTCCCAAGGATTGATCATCCAGCAAAAATTGTGCCAAGGGTGCAGCGAATATTATTACGGGAAGTCACAAAGAACCCCAAGGTCTAAGGATCTACAGGCCACTCTTGCATTGAGTCAATGTTCAAGAATCCACCATCAGGCAAACACTGAAAAGGAATGATGTGTATAGCAGGAAAAATACTACTTCCCATCTGAAGTTTGCTTAAAATCATATGGATAAGCCAGAAGCCTATTGGCACAATGTTCTGTGAACTTTCTGGTTTAAATGAAAAGCACTATGTTTGGCAAAAACCCAAACACTGCATTCCAACATAAGAACCTCATCCCAACTGCAAAGAGCTGAGGTGGCAGCATCATGGTTTGGGGCTGCTTTGCTGCCTTGAGTCCAGGACGACTTGCCATTATTGATGGACCTATGAATTCTGGATTGTACCAAAATATTCTACAGGAGAATGTCAGGGTATTTGTCTGTGAACTGAAACTAAACCATAAGTGGGTCGTGCAACAAGACAACAACCCAAAACACACAAGTAAGTCTACAAAGAAATTAAACCGGAGATATTTAACATTTTGGAATAGCCAATTAAAGTCCAAAACTTAACCCAATAGAAATGTTGTAATAAAAGGAGCAGAAAAGGGCATAAAAAGAGCAGTTCATGCAAGGAGGCCCACCAACATTATTGAGTTTTCTAAGGAGGAATGGGTCAGCATTCCTCCAACCCATTGTCCAGGATTGAGCACTAGCTATTGGAAACTTCTGACTGAAGTTATTGCTGCTCAAGGGGGTCACACCAGTTACTGAGGGGTCGTTTACACGACAACGTTTTCAGCCAAAAACAGCGTTTTGGGAACTGAAAACGCATATTTTTGAAAACGAGTTTCAAAGTGCAAGTTTTTGAAAATGCCGCCGTTATCGTCTCGATGTAAACACCCAATATGGGAATCTTTGAAAACGGTGACGTCATGCACAGGCGTAGTACGTGTTAGGTATGTAGACATGCGCAGTACGTGTCTATTGTAAAGGCAAGTGCATACGTAATAGTGTTTTTGGCCGTTATCGCGGATATGTGTAAACGTGAATCGTTTTGAAAACGTTGTCGTGTATACTTGAAACTTTTTGAAAACGCAAGAGAAAAACCTTTTCTGTTTTTGACTACATCGTTGTCATGTAAACGCAGCCTGAGAGTAAGGGTTCACATACTTCTTCTGACAAAGATATTTAATGTTGGATAATTCTGCTCAATAAATAAATGTAAAAACTATAATGTTTTGCATCATTTAATTGGGTTCTCTTTATCTTTAGGACTAGATGAAGAATTGATCATGTGTCAGGTCAATTTTAGATATGCAGAAAATTCTAGTTTGTGAAAAGGGTTCACAAACTTTTTAGCAGCACAGTAGCCCATCACTGCTGAAACTAAAATTCTATATTTCCCTACTCAGATGAGGCCACACCAAAAAAGGCAAAATCTTAAGCCCCATCAAAGCTCTGACCTATTACCACTGCAAACAGCCAGGTTCTGAAAACCTCCAAAATGCACTTTTTACGAAATGTAAAAAAGCTTAAGCTCAGTTTTGCATGCAACATACCATTATAAGAGGTCAAAGATACACAGTTCCCGGCTGGTAGATGTTGTAAGATATTGATCAACTTTTTAGGTAAATGCAGTAGAACAAAAGATAAAAATGAAGCAATGCCTAACTGGACAAGGGAAGTAATACAAGTGCTGCTGGGAAGGATGAACAGCTTAAGGACTGCTCACACTATAATTTTTTAAAATCATAAATCATATTTAATGCTTTTTGTCACCTATTTCATGGAAAACTACTTGAGGTGGGAATAATTAACATTTTGTCAATAAACCAATTTTCTTTCTCTCACTGCAATCAAATGAATAAACTGATCAATTTTCAGTGTGTCTACCTTAAAGGCCTTAAATGAACAAGACCACCAGCAGAGCATGTCTCAAAAGCAGAAAAATACAATTTTACAACATAAGCACAAAATTTAGAAATTACAATTTATATACTTTAGTCACCTAAACATTTTCAAAAATTTAATTCAGTGTCAACAAGTCAGCAAGCAAGATGAATCCGTGAATCCTGAATCATGTTGGCAAAAGATATGGTGGAAAAAGTAGTAGTCATCAACTACAAAATGGCAGCTGTGACATTTGTAAAACTAGGTGCCAGTGAAGGCATTAATCTCCCTGACTTAAGATCTCAAAACTCCGGACTTCTGGTAGTTCCCAGAATATCAAAGTCTACAAAAGGGGGTAGAGCGTTTTCGTATTTAGCTCCTAAACTTTGG
>CM074928.1:16248723-16263353 GCA_037576815.1 Pangasius larnaudii
AACCCTATGTGGACTTTGAGGAAGATAACAACCTACAAATCAATATACACATAAAACGCTACATGACTATACATAAACGCAGAAAGGACATTCTTCATATCACACTCTCCAGTGTCACCCAAATGAGGATGGGTTCCCTTTTGTCTGGTCTGGTTCCTCTCAAGGTTTCTTCCTCACATCATCTAAGAGAGTTTTTCCTTGCCACAGTCGCCTCAGGCTTGCTCACTAGGGATAGTTTTGTCTAACATCTAGGACTGTTGCATGTTTTGTTTGTTTGCATGTTTTCCTCTTTCTTATGTTCTGTAAAGCTGCTTTGAGACAATGTTCATTGTTAAAAGCGCTATACAAATATAATTGAATTGAAATGAATTTAAATACAGACAAGCCTACCACTAGCATTTACAGAGCCTATACATGTAACATATTTAGCAAATGATCTCAACTGTTACAGTATAATCAGCTGTTTAATAATCCAATTAGCCTCTACATATTACTCTGCAGTGGATTAAGTTAGCACTCATTGTGCTAACTGAAAGGTTTTGAGCTTACTAAGATTTTTTTTTTCCTTTTAATTTTTTTTAAAGATCAACTTAGAAGTTGAAATGTCACATCAGTTCAGAAACAAGTATGGAGGATAGTTTATAAATTTATATATTGTAGTGCTGCAGTATTTCACTCAACTAATACTACTACAGAACTCTTAACAGAGTCTTAATTACATAACACGTCACCAACTGCAATACAACATTACTGACATAGATAATCTGTCACAGAATAAGAATATCAAACTTATGACAACCAAACGAGACAGCCAAACTAATGTAAGGTGATGATTTTCAGTACATTTTTACTGGTTCTGCACACTTTTGTTTATATGTTTTATATGCATTTCAAGCACTAATTTGTTCCTACCAAATTCAAAATAAAACAAAATTAATATTCACTGCCTATCACTCTGAAATCCTCCAACATTAAATTAATTTTGCTTGCTGTGTGTGCATGGGGCAAATCATCGTCATTGCGTGTTTTGGGGTTCACGTTTAGTTTTCAATGCCTGCAATCAGTGAATTAACTCTTTGTAGAATTGACTGTGATGCGAACCGAAAGCAGGATGGGAATTTGATGAACTGAAACATTCATTAAAATACAGTTATTTATTGTGTATGCTAAGATATGCCTTGTTACCTTCTAACACCACATAATACACATGCTTCATGACATGAGCTGCATTCTGAAATGATCTAAATTAATCCATGTTCATTAATTTTTGACCCATCAAGTTGTCAAAGTACCAGTTTTTTGCAAATGTAGCATGAGAATGTTTACTGATACAGTAGCAAAGACAGATAAATATGACCATAAAAGTGTGATATAGTGAGAAAGCTGAATAAGGTAGGACAATTAGAAAGAACATGCATCAGCTGAGCAGTAAGCATGGTTCAACCAGGAACTTTGCATTTCCACTGTTTCTCACATTCCTAAAAACAAGTAAACACAAATGAAAATATTACTCTCATGAAAACATGAGTTATGTCATGGGACTAATAGCAGAGTATCGTAAAGTGTTCCCATGCATTAGAGGAGGTTTTCAGTTTAAAGGAAAGTAAGGTATATTTGCAGGTGTACCTGCACACATGCAGCTGCTCCGCAAGTGGCATTGTTCACATACTCACTTGCACATCTAATTTACATCTGGAGAATTAAAAGTGGCATCCACTAGATGGGATAGCAGAGCCAAACATCCCTGTCCATCTGGTTTTCAGGACAAATTATATTGTAATTTCATGCACAGCAACGATGAAACCAATGACAAGCTTCATTTCTCGTTAAAACTTACGCTGTCTGCATAACTGCTGTCATGATCTGTGTCTCAAATCAAAAACCTTCAATGTGCATTAAAAAGTATTTACTAATCTAGAAAATCCAGAAGACCTTTTGGTAGGTTTCCTATTACTCCTCGTAATGTTCCCCTCACTCACTGTTTTTTGCTTTTTGCACCATTTTGTGTAAACTCTAGAGACCATCATGTGTGAAAATCCCAGGAGATCAGCAGTTTCTGAAATTCTCAAACCAGCTCAACTGGAACCAACAACCATGCCACAGGTAAAGTCACAGAAATAACACTTTTTCTTCATTCTGATGTTGGATGTGAACCTTACCTGAAGCTCTTGACCTGTATCTGCATGATTTTTTTGCACTGCGCTGCTGCTACATGATTGCCTGATTAGATAACTGCATGAATGTGCAGGTGCACAGGTGTACGTGGTGAGTATATATCAGCATTAAGTGATGTGATGTAGTGTGCAAGAGTGTGCTTCATAACAGTTCAAGTAATTCGATCATGAAATTCATGCAAACTAATTTCATTATCGAATTTTGTCAATTAGTCGTTGCAGCCGTGATATATTCTGAATCTGAAAGTAGATTAAACGTTTACTGTACAGTCGAAGCCCATAAGTTTACATAAATCTAGGCTAAAGTTTTCTATCTCAGTTTTTCACAACTCCACACATTTCAAGTTACAATACATTTCTTTTGGCAAGTCAATTAAGGCAACTACTTAAGGTGTCTACTGTTCATATCAGAGATAATTTTTAAAACAATAGATTCATCAATTTATTTCAGCTTTAATTCACTGCATCAGTATTCCAGTGGGTCAAAAGTTTACAAACTCTCTTTAAACAATCTGGAAGATTCCAGAAATTACTATAATGACTTTACAAGCTTCTGATTTGCCAACTGTCATAATTAGGAGTTAACTGGGAGTGCTCCTTTGATTGTATTTAAGGGCCTACCGTTACAGCCAGTGCCTTTTGCCCATGGATAACATGGGAAAATCCAAGCAACTCAGCCAACACCTCAGAAAAAATATTCCACAAGTATTCGTCCTAAGTGTGGTTCCTCCTTAGAAGCAATATTCACAAAACTGAAGGTACAACGAGCATCTGTACAAAATACTGTATGCAAATATAAAAAACTTGGGACCACACAGACACTGTAACATTCAGGAAGGAGGCACAAACAAACTCCCAGGAATTAACAAATTTGGGTCTGAAAGTTTCGACTGAACCCCAAGACAACAACAAAGGAGCCAGTGAAGGAGTTGGAGGCATCAGGTGATGAAGTAACTGTTTGGCCATAATGATCAGCACAATGTATGGAAGAAAAAGGCTGAGGATTTTAATCCGAAGAAAACTATCCCAGCTGTAAAGGCATCTTTTGCAGGAAAAGGGACTGGTACACTTCAGAATATAAATGGTATCATGAGCAAGGAGGTATATCCATAAATACCTCAAGCAACACCTCATTACATCAACCAGAAAGTTAAAATTTTATTCACAACTGGGTCTTCAAGACAATGATCTTAACCACACCTCCAAAGTTGTAACAAAATGGCTTAAAGACAACAAAGTGAAAGTACTGGAGTGGCCATCACAAAGCTCTAACCTAAATTCCATAGAAAATTTGTGGACTGAACTGAAAAAAACATATCTGGGCAAGGAGGCCCTCTTGACTGAGTTCCACCAGTTCTGTCAAGTGGAATGGGAAGAAATTCCTGCAGAGGATTGCGAGAAGCTTGTAGTAGGCTATCCCAAGCATCAGCAATTAAATAGCAATGGCACCAAATAGTAACAAAGTGTATGCAAATGTTTGAACATTGAAAATCTGATATAGTAAATAAAAGCTGAAATAAATCTGTCTCTTATATTTTATTTTAAAATGAACTCTCATGAAAATGAAGTAGACATCCTAATTAACACAGGAAATGTGTTTAGGTGTGAACAATTGAGTTTGAATGTCTTTAGCCTAGGTTTATAAAAGTATGGCCTCAGATGTATTCAATATCCAAAATAGAGTATAGGATTATTGTCCAACGAGGTAGGTGACCCTGACCCAATAGCTCTTCTGTAACCCCTTCAAACATCACCACAGAATGGTTCACACCAGATACAATGAAAATTTCTCTCAACTAACTGCACCATAATTATTATTTACTCCATTTACCTTAATTTCCATACTGGTATGCATCATATTGTTTACCACTGTACACAGTTAACTTATTGCACCGTAACCTTGTTAACCCATTTTAACTCATTTGCTATTTGCACTACTGGTTGGATGCCAACTGCAATTCTTTGTCTCTGTACTCGTATTCTGACAGTGACAAATAAGTTGAACCTAACTTAACGTTCGCCACTGGCCTTCAGTCTGCAAAGCTTCTTCTGCAGTATAACTCTCAGTCCAAATATAAACTGTTTCACAACCAGTGCATGTCATGAATCCTACAGGAAAATGGTGTGTGTGTGTGTATGTATTACTTACTGTTTTTGCTGCCTTTGAACTTTGCCAGTAGTTTCTGCGTGGAAGACTCATCGCCATTCTTAATTGCCTGCAGAAGCTCCTGTTCTTTTCCCATGATCCCCTGCAGTGCATAAATCCGCTGGTGACCAGCACGAGTCTGACTCCTCTCTTACTCCTCCATGCAGCAGCAATAGATTATAAACCTGTCCCAGAGCTTTTCTCCCTTTCACTTTCCAAATGTTACATCTATCAGTAGCTGTCAAGACAAATGAAGAAGCATTCACCAACAACCATAGAGGCAATTGGTTTGCGTCCAGTTCCTTCCCACCTCCTTTACTTTTTGACCATCTCTCAGGTTTTGCCTAGTGTGGGAGTCGGATTGAGGGTCTTATTCTGGGAACTCTAAAGCTGTGGTTACAGAGCTGGAAACATTGTTGTGCCACTGCATAGACCGGTTGACCAGAACCTGAAAATCAGTACAGACAAAAATAACTGTGAACTTTTCTTGTCCTGTCAGAACACAAGCACAATGGTGAGGAAGTAATGCCATGAGAACAGCAGAACACTTTTTATGACTCTCTAATATCAGCCATAATTAGCTGAAAGAATGTAGATTTATCTGCCCACAGCACGTGAAATCTCATTCAAAGAAAAGGACCATTAGAATTAGGGTTGCATGGTTTAATGATTCTAATGATTCTAAAATACGAAAAACAGTGTGATTCCAGAACCTTAAAATATGGTCATTTTCCTTGGGCAAATCACACTACACATGCAGCTAATCAAGAGTGCACAGCAATGCAAACCACACAATATAATGTGATAAAAGCATGACTGAGGCAATCCACCTGGTTTCATTTCATGCCTGCAGCTTGTCAAGGAGTATGGTGTGGGCATGTTTTGCCTACCGTGCAGATTACCAGGGTAATCTGAAACAACACCATGAACATGGCAAAACATACCTTTGACAAGTAGGTTTGTGCGTTATACTGCTATTACACTGCCACGTTATCCAGTGATGTTTATCACCAATTATATTATATTATCAGACCAGCCAACCGCTATGCATTTTGTATAGGAGCTCCACAAAAACATCACAATAGTGTTAGAGAGTAAAGGGGTAATGCTGCATTCGAATGAAGGTTTGCAACTGACCTCCGAACAGGGAAAAACAAAGAAAATGCCCCCTTTACTCGGAATTCCTACTCTTGAACTCGGGATGGTCTCCTCAACTCCGAGTTCAGCAAATGACATCAAATCAACATGGCTGCACACAGCACCAGCAGCAAACAAATAGCACTTCTTATTTTTAGGAGTTATGCTGTATATAATTATACAGCATAACTCATTCATTAATATAATGCATTTACTTTAATCAACATATAGATATTATCTTGTTAAAGTTATAACACTGACAATACAGATAGCTTGTTTTGTGTCAGAAAATATACTCTCATTACAGTCAGCTGGCTAGTTTGTTGCTAACAAAAGACAAAAGACTTTGTAGCTCAAATCCACGGAGGTCAAAAATTGTGTCATTCTGTGCTCTGATGTCCTACTTCTGAGGAAAGTCGTATGGAGTATGCACTGAAAAAAAAGCAAATTGGTTTCCATACATCCAACATGATTGTATCTTTTTTTAATCTCTACCTGCACCCTCACCTCATTAAACCCAGGTCACTAGCACTGTGAAGCAGCAACAGTACCCACCACAATACCATTCCACACATGATTTAATTTTTTTTATTTTAATACTATAGTTATTTTTATAGTTGTTTTCTATATAAAGAGCCAAAATTGTCACAAGATTTTATGATGTAATTGGATCACATTTATACTACGTGAATTGACACACTTGCACTCTATATGTTTCAAACGAGCAATTAGAAACTTGCTTCAAGCAATGAAATCATGCCCCCATCCCCAACCCCCCCCCCCCCCCCCGGCAACTTGAAATTTCATGACCACGCACACTGAACAGTGTACAATACCCATTCTCTACTTTTAAATTAGTTTATTCAATTAATATACAGACACAGAACTTGGTTAATCTATAACACTGGCCATACTAATCACTGTTTTGAGAAGGTAATTATCAACATTAGAATTCTCTCTCATATAACTCACTCAAGGCATATAACAAAAGGCTTTGGTGGAAGCATCCATGTTTTTTTTCCCTCACTGCATATGTCAAATGTGCTGAGGTGAGAAATGATGTCAACTTGCAAATTTCCACTCAAAAGCACCATGAACAAGGCACAGTTTTTAGGTGCTGTAGTTTCAGTGGGGGTTGAGGCTATGAATGTATGTGAGCCACAGAGAGGGAGACAGTGTGTCTCACTTTTTTTAGCCCATTACTTTTCTTTTGTTTCTGTCTATGGAAGAAAAGCCAGCTGGAATAAATGCCACCCATTCAGGAGCATTCTCTTCTGACTCATCACTGTGAAGGGAAAAGACCCAAAAATGTAGAAATTATTCCCTGGCCCTGGCTCTCTCAGCGAATGGATGCTCTTCTAATCATGGAGGTGGAAATCAGGAAAGGTAACACTAGTACATATCACTCAAAATACGCCAAAAGAGTAGCCAAGTGAGCCAAGTGACATGTGAATCATGGTTTGCACCACTTTCCTGCTATCCCTCTCTTTTAGACAAGGTAAATAAAGAATGTTTTTATTTCATTAATGCAAAATAAAATCTATCAGTGTATGTTCAACTTTAGACAAGTATATAATTTATATCAGTTTACTATACAGTCCCCTCCGAAAGTATTGGAACAGCAAGACAAAATCTTTTGTTTTTGCTATACACTAAATCATAGAAATCTACACAAATATTCTATCTGCTAATTTACAGAGAAATGCATCTATTTGAGAGTAAATTCTTAATGCAGCACTGCCAAAACAATAAAGGACTTCATCGGGAAAAAAGTGGAAGGTATTTGACTAGACAAGTCAATCACCAGACATTAGCCCAATTAAGCATGCATATCACCTCCTGAAGAGCAGCCTGAAGGGAGAAACCCCCAAAACAATAACTGAAAGAAGCTATGTTTCCAGCCACAAGAAACCTTGCCTTTCTGTTCCAGTACTTTCGGAGGGGACTGTATATGCATGTTGTACCAATCCTAAATTATGTTCGTGCTGGGAGTGCGTTATAGTGTCAATGTTACCATAACAACGCTCAGATTCTGGTAGTAATCAGTAAAGTAATCAGACACAAAGGTTTACACAGCTACTAATCGTCTATTTATAAGACTACTAAAAGTTCATTAACCCAAATCCTTCAATCTTACAGGACTTACATTCAGATTGAGGTGTACAGGATACATGAATGTTTTGGGGTTTTTTTTGTTCAAATTGAGTTCTCAGTCAGATTATTACCAGATTATTAGGCTGCATGTAAATATACAGTCCCCTCCGAATGTACTGAAACGGTATGGCCAATTTTTTTGTTTGTTTATTTGTTTTTGCTATACACTGAAGACATTTTGGATTGAGATCAAAAGATTAATATGAGACGATAGATCAGAATTTCCGCTTTCATTTCCTGATATTTATACATCTAGATGTGTTAAACAATGAGAGCTGAAAAGATGACAGGATAGCTAATTTCCCTGTCTAAGGTTTTGTTCTGATGAAAAGGTTTAATAGATTAGCCCCTATATATCTGCCAAGCTTTTCCAACACTACTCATAAAATGCAGCATTATAGTTTTGTCATCACCAAAACTCAGATAACTTCGTCTTCATTATAATATTCTAGAGTGGCTTGTTATACTTGTTCATTATTTTAACATTACAAATCGCAAATATTACTACTCTTAGATAAATGCCTTTCCATAAAAATTTAAAGAGTCATTATTAAAGACTGATATTAGTCTACAGTCAGAAATACAATGACGACAAAAAGTAAACAAACATTTAACAAGTGTGCGTGGAAATCTTAAAATCACCCGAGTGCAGAAAATACAGTACCCCTCTCAATAAATTACTACATAATTATAGAAATTAATAAGCATTTTTCTGTATCACATCCACAGTTTTTCTCTTCATTGTTCATCAGTCCCAATCTCCAGAACACATCGCATTTTCATTGTCCTTTGGCTCATTTTGCGCCTCACGGCCCAGTTTAGCAGCTCACACCTATGGAAAAATCTTGCCAGCAACCCAAAACACATGCCATGTTTGACTCCCTTTGCACAGGTGGATAGATTCAAAGTCAATTCAGGATCTAATCCATTTCTCACTATTAATTTTGTTTAATTGCAATCAATTAATAAATAATGTTTTTGTTTGTTTGTGTTTTACAAATGTTAAGTTTTAATCAGTAATTAGTGCACATAACCAGATATTGAACAATCAGACTTGAATTTTTCCCATAGTATTTTACTGTTATCAAACAGCAAATTCTACAGAAAGTGGGCAGAAATGATCCCATCTATTTTTCTGATGTAACCTCAAAGCAACCTATTATTTCTGTTTTACTTGGACTTTTCTGTCCCTCCATAATGATCGCATGGAAGAATGTTTTCAGTAAGGTTTGCACAGGAAATCTCATGATTCCTTGTGTGAATACAACAGTTCTTCAATTCATCTACACATGCAATCCCCGGTTGTGCCATTTTTTTCCTCATTTCAAAATTCTTCCACCACAAAGAATGCGCAGATTACATGTTTCTCTTTTTGAATGACTCGTACGTTCTTTGAAGCAATCGTTACTTCAGTGGACAGAATATTTTAAACTAATTTTGAGAAAAATTAATGCAAATTAAATGATCCCTAGCGCATGCGATTTTCTACAATGGGGTCTCTTCCAAATTATAATAAAAGAGACTTTTGCAATGTAAACTTCATGAGTGTTACTCCTCTGTTGCGCACAAAATTAATGTTTGCAATACACTGGGGTTCCTTAAACCTGGATTAACTAATAATAATAAAAAACAAATAATAGCACCAAGGTAGTCATAAGTTAAATTTCCTATATAATTCAGTATTGGTGAATCCATCTTTTGATGAATAGCGTGGGGTGTTACTAAAGTTAACCAGGTGGACAGTTGAAAATGTTACTTTTGCAAATGGGATAAAGCATTGTTTTCAGTATTATGGGATTGTTTTCTGAAGTAAAATCATTCTAACTAAAAAATAAATGTAAAAACACTGATTGCTTATACAGTTACTTTATTTTAGTTTCTTTCATACTGAACAATCTATTTTGGGGGGAAAAAATCCATGAAATTTTGTTATTTTGATTCATTCACAGCATGCTCAAATGTGCCCATTTTCTGTAGAATATGCCATACTAAAGTTGGCATTGGTATCAAAATCAATTTTCTAGCTAATGTGATTCCAATTCTAATTGGAATGCATACGAGCAAAAGGGTAACCTCAGTTTGTTTTGCATTTTCCTTTAATTTTAACTCTTTTTCCCCCTCCTCTATTTGTGAGGTTGACACCAGGCCTTAGTCTACCCCTTTCTGAGGCAGAGACATCATATTGATGACCCGGTTTTCACGGGACAAAAAAAAAACAGCTATCTATAGCTCTGATTACACAATTATTCTGTGAAAAGTAGCAGTACATCAATAAGAACTGTGCACCCCAACACTGCCCAGCTCCAACACACACTTACTAATAGGTCACACATATAAGTGGTTAAAGACAATGATGCTGCAAATAGCAAGAAACACTGTATCATAAGTATGGTGGAGTTTTTGCCCCTCCAGCTATAACCAAATTACATGTGACGCAACTGGCTTATGTCCTCCTTCCACTCCCCATGTGGGTCAACTTTTGGAACTAAGAAGATTTTTAAAATGCTATAACTTTACTTAGGATTGAGATTAGACAAATTGTGGTTGACAGAGTGAAGGGGTTTCCCAGGCTGCCACACATATGCTACACTGCTGGTTTACTAATCACAACAAATGACTTTACAGGACAGATTACATGTTTTTATGCTTAAAAATAAGACGGACATTGCCCATGTATGTATATTCTATAATGGAGGTGTAAACATAGGTGTAAAATGTATAAGCATTTCCATCCAAATGAGATTTAGCCTACGGGGTATTAATAAACGTATGCCGTTGCGTTACCTGGGTCCAAAACAGAATGAGAAAAGGTGAGCCAAAGACAGTAAACAACAAACAGCCAAGAATCATCTCGGAGCTCAAGTCACACACGCTGTTTACAAGCCGTTTATTAGCATTACTGACTAAACTATATTTACAACAGTCTTTTAATTATTTATTTAGGTGACCGATATGCCGAGCAGTGGTTCTTCTAGTTTACTACGTTGTAAAGAACTAGTGAGCAAAATTAATTGTGGCGGTCTGAGTTCGTAGGCCCTGAGAGAAAAGTTGGACATAGTTGGGCTAAAGATTAATCTGTCGCCATTACTTTTATTTAGCGAGGTAGGCGGTAGTGAAAAAATTTAGCCGGGTTCTAACAGACCTGAGCTGTTTGAGCAAAACGTCAGGGGAATTAACATTAGTGGACAAATTAACTAAGCATGAAAAAGAGAGTATAGCTCAAAGTCTTACCTTGAGGTTTAATAAAACAGTGGGCTGTATGGGCAGCGTGTTTCTTTGATATAAGTTCAACAGCTCCACACAGTACTGGTACGTTAGCCAGCGTTAAGGTTAACGGATCCAAGGGCCGTGAATGTCGCCTGTTCACTTTCAGCTGAAAAGTAATGTAGCTCAAATATAGTTCTCTGTCCACCCTACACTAGGTAGAATACTTTACTTGCACGCAGTGACACTGGAACTTAATACGATGCAAGATGCAAACTTTTAATTGCCTTTTCTTTACATTTCATCGAAAGGCGAATACCCGCCTTGGAGAGTTACCGTCACTGCAACTTCGCCACCCAAATTACAACCACGTCTTCGTCCTTCTCACTCTGAAACGACAGACCACTTTTTTTTTTTTTTTTTTTTTTTTTTTTTTTTTTTTAATTTACTCCACAGGCTTTGGAACACATCCCGCCTCCTGCGCTGGGATTAGCTAGGAGCCATCATGCCACGATATGATTGGCTGGTAGTTTTATACTCGCAAGCAGTCCACTCATCATACTGCAAAGGGCGGGATTTTGTAGGAATTACCCCATTTTCCATACCCGGTGGCACATGACTGGTCTCTGTGTAACTCTAATTTTAAGGGTAGGATATTATTGAAACATTTTTGACGACTATTTGAAGACGAAGCAACTGGTTAAACGTTGGGTTAACCATAGTCTCTTCTGTGAAAAGAAGAGTCTATTTCCTAAGTCTAGTTCTCTCCAACTATAAGGTACTGGTCAGCCCTATAAAACACTATTTCACTGATGTCACTTTCTCTAGGGTTTTATAACAGTAATAGTCCCATATGAGACCAGTTGTTGCCAAACCATGAAACAACAAATTCAAGCTTTTGAAATGACTAAATCTTTCAAAATATTGTTAATATTGTTAATGTTAATAGAAGATACTCAAAATATAATAAAACAGGATGTGTTTCAAATATGTTTGAGAAAATTCTGACAATTTCTACCCAGAACATTCAAAGTTTGAAGCAGTGTACCACTGACCTCGGATGAGCAATGTTTATTGCATAGCAGTTTCCAGGGTGGTGATGGTAGTTGCTATGGTATTACTAGCATTTGCAAGGGTGGTGCTAGGTGGTTGCTAGGTGGTCAATAAGTAGTTCCTAGGGCATTCCAAGTGGTTATTAGGGTGTTCCAAGGTCATTGCAATGGTATTCCAGGTGGTTGCTCTGGTGTTAAAATGTCGTTCCTATGTTATTCCAGGTGGTTGCTAGGGTGTTGGTAGGTTGTTGCTAGATGGTTGCTATGGTGTTGCTAAGATATTTCAATATGATCCCAGTTGCAAGGTTGTAGCTAGTCAGTTACTAAAGAAACTCAGCTGGTAGCTAGTGTGTTGCTAGGTGGCCATTATGGGGTCCCAGGTGGTTGCTATGGTGTGTCTCTGTGGTTTTAATATGATCCCAATTGGTTGCAAGGTTTTAACTGGTCAGTTGCTAAGGAGATTAAGCTCATTGCTAGGGTGGTGCTAGGTGGCCTTTATGGGGTCTCAGGTGGTTGCTATGGTGTTTCTAGGAGGTTTCAAAATGATCCCAGTTGATTGCAAGGTTGTAGCTAGTTGGATGCTAAGGAAACTCAGCTGGTTGCTAGGGTGTTGCTAAGTTGTTGCCATGCTGTTCAATATGATTCCATTTGGTTGCAAGATTGTAGTTGGTTGGTTGCGAAGCTGCGCTACCTCAGCTGGTGGCTAGGGTGTTGCTAGGTGGCTTTTATTTGGTCTCAGGTGGTTGCTATGGTGTTTCTCAGAGGTTTCAATATGATCCCAGTTGGTTGCAAGGTTGTGGCTGATCAGATGTTAAAGAAACTCACCTGGTTGCTAGTGTAACGGAGTTAAAAACAACATTAATTCCAATGATATTCATGGTGTTGAATTACATGAAATTAGAGGATAAATTAAATCAAATGGTGTTTTGGGTGCCCCCTTGTCTTTGCGCGCCTACCGTAGTTCAGCAGAAAATGGCTGACACTGCTGCGGGTAAGCGTGTTTCTCTTCTCTCCTGTTTATAAAAGGTGTTTAAAAAAGTGATAAAAGTGTGTTTATTACGAGTTTTTCCAAATGTAATTGTTTGTAGTGATTATATCAACAAATGTACAGTGAGTTGGATGGGTTTATATGTCCAATGGAATCTTTGTTGAGTACTTATCGTTGTGCGTCGTGTCTCATGCGGTGAAATTAACGTGCTGCTGCTTATGTAGCGTCAGATGGCTAAATGAAATACACACAGTTACCCTTAACGAGAGAGTTTGTTCATTTTATGTTTTTCTTATTTCAGTGGTTTATGTCCGCTGTGTTTTCACCCTGTCTAGTAATAAATTTTGATGTATTCCTCAGGTATGTAATTTCCATGGTTATTTTTGTTGTTTTGTTAACATGGAATTGTTACAAGTTGTATGTAGTTCGGCAGAAAATGGCTGACACTGCTGCAGTGGTTTATGTTTGCAGTTTTGATGTATTCCTCAGACACGATTATCATTGCTGCAGAGAATAAAAGAAAGAACAGACAACCAGAGTCTCGTGTGTGTCCTCCATTTAAAGTTTGTGACGGTTGTGTGAGATGTCTTAAGGCCACATTGGGGACAACAGTTGTTACACTGGTGCCATGACTCTTTGGATCGCTCTGATCAGCTCGACGCAGATCGGCCATGGTTGCTCCTCCTCAGCTGTATTTGAACTCCGTTTGGATCTTAGATGTTCTGGGCAAAGACAGTAAACGCATACACAATACATGACCACAGCTGAGTGACTGTTGATCACCTAACACAGTTTGAATACTGACTTTTGAGTACACTTACACTGATATTGTTTTTTTTTTTTAACTGTTTATTTATTTTTTTCCTAACTGGAGTGTTGTTTTAGTGTCTCCTTCTTTTCTCTGTTTAAGTCTATATTAATTTTCTTTATTACTTGTAAGTAACAGGGACTGAGATATGACTGAAAAAATTTATTGTGATACTGATATGGACAGGACATTCATGGAAGCCACTGGTTTTCCCAGAGGGAGGGGTGGTTGGCTCGTTGGAGCTTCTGGGAATGATGTTTTCAGTGAAGGTGGCAGAAGGGGGGTGGGTCAAGGTCTCACAATGACCGCAGTGGGGGTCGCGATTTAGATTTACCTACAGATAATTCCCTTCTACTTCGACACTTAATGCTGAGAGGGATGCTCTTAGCCATCTCACAGATATGGTGGGCCAGTTAGGTGCACAGATTGGAGAATCAATCGTCTCCAGGTTGCTTTCAGCAGGCTTAGTAAATGCAAGCAATAACTGCCAGGGCAATTTGCTAGACCACCACACTCAATCACAGATGAGACCAGAATAGTCTATGCCAATGGTGGTACCACAAGTGTCAGTACATATGGGGTCAGAACATGACATGTTTCATGGTGACAGATCTGACAAGTATTGTATTAAAGAGTGGGTTGATAGAACCAAAGCTTGTATAAGAAAGCAGAAATGTCCCATCTCAGAACAAGCTGAAGAAATTATGAGCAGGCTTGCAGGAAAAGCAAAATATGTCGTTAAAATCAGTCTGCATAGTGATTATACGCTTGATGTAAAGCAGAATCCTGAGCTGATTTATAATATTCTGCTCAAGTATTTCAGTGAGACCTCATCATGACTACCTCTTGCCGATATCTATGCTACTCTTCCCAGAGCCGGAGAGAATCCAGATTCGGATCAACAAGGCTGCTGATCTGGCGAATGATGGTCTTCATAGACAAGGAAAGCAGCTGGCTGATATGAGCA
>CM074928.1:16272389-16282456 GCA_037576815.1 Pangasius larnaudii
GTATCTTAAGTTTATAAGTGTCTGGCGGTGGTATACACGAACACCGGTAGCTCCGATGTCCATGTGCCGTTAAAAAGTCGGCCTAAGGATGAAAAAAGCACCATTTTGTATCCGGAGTGGCCGCTGCGTGCTACTGCCGCGCCGCCATCTTGGATCAGAGCAGAAAGAGAAGGTATTTCAACATACATCAATCAACCATAACAATAAAACAGCCTGCCTAATATTGTGTAGGTCCCCCTTGTGCCACCAAAACAGCTCTGACCCATCGAGACCTGGACTCCACAAGACCTCTGAAGGTGTGCTTTGGTATCCGGTACCAAGATGTTAGCTTCAGATCCTTTAAGTACTGTAAGATACAAAGTGGGGCCTCCATGAATCAGACTTTTTTTGTCCAGCACAACCCACAGATGCTCAATCGGATTGAGACCTGTGGAATTTGGAGGCAAACTCAACACCTTGAACTCTTGATCATGTTCTTCAAACTATTCCTAAACCATTTTTGCAATGTGGCAGGGCACATTATCCTGCTGAAAGATGCCACTGCCATTAGGGAATCCCGTTGCCATGAAGGGGTGTACTTGGTCTGCATTTTAACATTTTCAGCAACATTTGCTGCAGTAGCTCTTCTGTGGGATTGGACAAGACAGGCTAGCCTTCTCTCCCCACGCACATCAGTCACACCCATGGTCCTGTCACTGGTTCATAAGTTGTCCTTTCATGGACCAGTTTTGATAGGTACTAACCATATAGTACCTACAGAGAACACCCCACAAGAACTGCCAGTTGTCAAGCCACCATCTTAATATATGACTTATCTTTTGAAAGAAAAACTAAGGGATTTTCTGTATCATCCCATTAACTTCTTTCTGCTTTTGCCATCATTGGACCTAAATCTTTTGATTCCTAGCCTTTTCCCACATAAAGAGTGACATGGGGAACAGAATTAGGGACCTGAAACCACTTGTCAATAAAATCATCATTAATACAATAATCACAAGGATCTGTTTGCATAGCAGCTCCCTGTTTCCCTATGATTATGCATCTAGACACCAAGGGAACATTTTGTTAGGCATAATTGCACCTGGGATCTGCGCTTCAATAAATTTTCCCCACTTACCAATTACTAGTTTTACTTCATTACTTACCTGTCCTAAAAAAATGCACATTATCTTTTGGATCAGAAAGCACCATTTGAGGTTTTACCCCAGCTACATCTACATAAACTCCTTCTGGAGAACACCAGATGTGGAGTCCAAGTTTACACAATGCATCTCTTCCCAACAAATTAACAGGAGTTTGTTCTGATACTAAAATAGGCAATGTCACCTATTTATCTTTAGTCTGCAGATTAACTGGAGCTGGCATTGGAATTAGCTGCATTTGTCCCAAGAATTCTACTCTCTTTGCAAATTTTCCAGACATGGGGAGGTGAGAGGCATAATTTGGACTTACACAAGTGTCAGAGGCTCCAGTCTCTACCCTCATGGGTGTTAAGTTTGCCCTCTATTTTAACCTGCAGCATAGGTTCTTGGTCAGCATCAGTTGTTAGAATTGGTTGACCCTGACCCTCCCCAGTATGATTCTTTGGGCACTCCTAGTACCCCTGATTAGGCCCAGCCCATGGGTTCACTGGGCCTTGTGGAGATTGTCGATAGGACTGGACCCAACCATCCCTTTCACCACCAGGTTGCTGTTGCCATGGATTGGTGGGGCAATCACTCTTGTTATGTCCAGGTTGTCCACATCCCCAACATATTCCTCGAGGACAAGAAGTGGGTCCTCCTCTTCCTCTTCTTCTTGGTGGTGGTCTTCTTTGCCAGTTCATGTTAATTGGCTGCTGATAGCCATTAATATTCGGCGCTGCAGACTGTTGAGGCTGCAGGCTGGGCTGTAGTTACAGGTGCAGCTGGCACAGCTGGCGCAGTTGGCACACATTGCTGGACAGTAGATTGCAGAGGAGGCGCATTCAAAGGAGCCATCGCTGCTTATGAGACTTCCTCCGCTTGGTCTTTGTCTTTATCTTTGTCTTTCACAGGCACTTGGACCTTTTTCCTATTTTTGTCTGTCAGCTCTTCAAGTTGCAGTTGTGCCAGTTTTCTTTGTAGTTCTCTTTCTTGATTCTTAAGCTTTTATTCATTCCTTCTGTATTGTTCAACTGCATGAGTCACATGGCACCCTTGTGAGCACCCTTAACCAGAATAGGAGGTGAAGATGACTGTCATATCTTTGTGGTTCTTGTAAGTGTTCACGTGGTCTGAGCCGTCTTCCTCCCACATCTCGTGACCATGTTTCTGCATCAACATCATCATCATCATCATCATCATCATCATCATCATCCATGAATAATGTTCCTGCAACCTACTTTCTCTCACCCACATCACACCTTTTTGAACCTGTGGAATATCTTCGCTTACTTAATTGTTCTGCTTCATCCAAATATTTTTTTTTACGAGTTTTATTGATTTGCTTACTCTTCTGTCCAATTTGTTCATCTCTGTTAACAACTTTTCCTGCTCCTCTGGGATATCTACAGGGGAGCTTTGCTCCTCTTCTTCACAATATCTACTTAAATCAGAATATTGGGCATAAATATCTACTTCCTGTTCCCTTTCTGTCTGCACTGTTTTTGCCTTCAGGAGTCTTGTAGACCGCTTTAGAAGAACAAGTGGTGGGAGGTCCCCATCTTCATCTACCTCCATGTCTATCTTCCATTCAACTTGTACTGTTCCTTTAATTATGGGAAGCTGAGTTTCTGGAGGTGCATAAGGAGGTGGTCTTTTTTCAGCATTTTTCTGGCCTGTTTCATGCTTTTCCAAGTATTTTCCCCTTCTGCTCTAAAATATGCAATTACTTTCAGGTCTTTCTCTCTCTTGTCCTTTCTCCCTTTACTTTTGTCCTTGGCTTTGTAATTCTTTATCAGTGTTTCCACCTCCTCACACAGAGATACATCAAACGTTCCCTCCTCTGCCCACTGTGTTTTCTTATTTTTAGTTCTCTTTCTCCACTTCTTTGAGCACTTGTCTATAATTTCTTTACATAAGGGATGTCTGGTTTTTAATGAGAATGCCATGATTAGTCCCTGTATTCTGCTTCTGCCTATTGCCAACCTCCTTGGAGACGGTTCACTATTACGGACTGGAATAAAAGTCACTAAGATTTGTCTTAGAGTCAACCCTTCTACAGTCTTAGGTTCACGTTACTCAATAACTTTTTTCGCAGAAAGCCAAGTAACTTTTCTTAAGACCACTCAATTTCAGGGTTATTCAACTGGCTCCCAGTTACTCCTTTGCCTCTTTGAAAGCCTTGTACTTCTCCCCTTCAAGATAAATATCTACAGGCAATCATATTATTACCCAATGTAACTGATTTGACTCAGCTAGCTCAGATACTTCTTAACAGTGAATTTTTCTTCTCTTCAGTCAAAGGATACCTTCTCCCTAATAAATCCTCATACTGATTCTGCTCTCAAAAGTGTGTCCTAATTCCCTCAGCTTCCTGTAAGATATACAATATCCTCTGCTCCCTATTTTCTTCCTGAAGATTCATTCATTAAAGAAAAAGATCTTACACAAAACTCACTGTTTAACTCCCTTGCCTGAGTCTTAGTTCAGTGTGCTGTCAAAACTAAAAGAATTGCGCTGCTCAAACAGCTCACTATGTCTGTACTGATATATACTCAGAAACCTCTGAAGATGCCTATGGTGGTGCCCATCAAACTGAAGCTGTATGTGACAAATATGAATTCCTTTACCACTTCTAATCTCTTTTCTCAATATTCTGAATGTAAATGGAAAAAATTCCTCTACTGTCGGCCTTGTTGAAGTGTATACTAATCCAAAAAACACTAACCCTTGTGACATCAAAGTATTCTGCTCCCAATAATGTGGCACTGAGAAATAGCATATGTGAGCCTTAGATGTCAGTCTAGTGCGGCTCTCAGCCAACTCATACAAAACTTGAGTTTCTTTATCAGGATCACAATGGCTACAGTTAGGGGAATGTCTAAACAACTTACAAAACCAGTTTCTTGGAAGATTTTTTATTCTAATCTCACCCTTTGTAGTACTGCTCTCCCTAATGTACATTATACACACACAAGCACAAACTTGCACGTACCCAAGGTCACAGAACCACACACTCAATCATGTGTAACTGCAGCCTCTCTCTCTCTCCACTATGATTAAACTTACTTGCCTTATTTGGCCAAATACACACCTAGAACACCATGCACCAGCTAAACAATCATAATGGTGCTGTATCTTTGGAACTATGATTTTATATGGTTGGACTGGGCTTATAGCACTATTAGTTGTCCAGGTAATACTATCATCCAAATGAAACTCTATTATCTTAAAAGTGTTTGCAAACCAATTTCCCTTATCTTCTCATCTTGCATGAGTTTTAGGCTTTACTATTATTATACCACAAGGATGTACAAATTTTCTACATGAGATCAAATGAACATGTATTCTACAATCTGAGCTAGGACCACCTTGTTTCCAGAAAATGTTTATAACTGACTGTAACTGCTCTTGTTTAACTAATTCACTTTTCTTCTTCTTTCTATGAGGATGTTTTTTAGGAATAAATGCTACTAAACATTCTAATCCAAACTGCAACAACTACAATTAGGAGAATGACCAAATAGGCTGTAAAATCAACCCTGTGATGAGCGTTTATGCATAGGCCTTTGCGCTAGAGTACAGCCATAACGATTGGGCAAATGTCCAAGATATTCGCAAGCTGCTCGTTAGTTTTTCACACACACACACACACACACACACACACACACACACACACACACACACACACACACACACGTTGGCATACCCTCCTTTTTCTGATTGGCTCCCACATTCACACAGTCTCCAAATTAACTTTGGAGCTCATCATTCATTCCTTAGCTATGGAGCTCATCATTCACTCCCTCTAGTCAGCGTGATATAGTCAGGTACGCGTCCAATATCAAGCCAAACCCAGAGTTTATTTTTTCATGCACACTTAAACTTGTATTCACACACTGGGTATCATGTGTGTCTTTTAGACACTGGATTCCAGGAGTGTAGCCTAACTCTCACCTCTGCGGGTCACGCTCACACTCACACACACACACACACACACACACACACACACACACACACACACACACACACACAATAAAAACAATAAAAACTCCCTATATTAGGACTCCAGGTGTATTGCCCCCACCCAGTGGAACCCGTCATACAAGGACACCTCTCCCACACGCTCCCAGTCACAGAACTGCAGTGACTCTAACCACTGAACACCACACTTTAGCAATACCAACTGCCACAAGACCGAGATCCCTAACACAGAGAAAGACACCCAAAACAGAGCAACCAGTGCCCAACTAAATGTAACACTGAGTTGATAAATTGGATAAATTAGATTGTTCACTGTAGGATCTATGTGGCACCTATACACCTATACAGAGCCCTTACAGCCAGCGCTGCGAGTGACATGGGGTCATATTGGCCAAGTTCAGCAGGAACTCACCAAGGAAAAAGACAAACACTCCAGAGCCTCCAATCAGGGACAACACTTAAGACATCAGAAAACTTCAACAAATAATACACAGAACAGGTAACATGTATCATACAAGCCATACACCCCTTTTTTTTGTCTTTTTCTCTATAATTCACACTCCTCTTGACACGCCTCTTGCGTGACATGCCCGTACAGACCTTCTCCCGGTGCAGTGCCTTACCATTAAATCTCTGCCTTTACCACTATCACAACAGCACACAAGCTCACTGTTTTTGATGCGGTGCCAGCCGCTAAATCTCTGCCTAGTCCTCTCCCACTCGCATAGCAGTATGCGGGCTCACAACGTTACACATCAAATCACACGGTGAGAAGCGGTATCCGCAGGATTTTGCGCGCTTCTTCTCTTATCTCTTTTGCTCTTTAACTCTATCTCTTTACTCTGTACTCTGTGTCTCTTTTACTCTTTATACTACTTATATATTACTGTTATCCATCAAGGCCCACTTAACAGCAATATATTCTGCATGCAGTTTACACCATTTTGAGATCTCATCTGGCCGGTGTTTGTGCAGTCCGCAGTCAGCCTAGCCGCAGTGGCCTTCCTGGCTCCTTGCAATCCTGCAGACTACGCCAGTGAATTATGTCGAGGCAAATACTTCTGTAAATCAGAATAAGAAAATGAGTTACAAAGACAAGGGATTCTGGATGGCAAAAATCTATAGACTTTATGAATCAACCAACAAAGCTGAGATTGTCTGCAGAGCGTCTGATTTACATAGTCGTGACCAATGCTAAAACAATGAGCTCATCGGATGGAGTTTTCTCTTCTTTCTTTTAATCACGCACCTGCCTCTCGCCCCAATTATTTCACTATCCCCTTATCTTAGTTTTTGCCGTGGCGGGAGTTCAGTCAGTTTATGTTTCAAAAACAACATTAGCCTTCACTTTAAAAACAGCATCTGCAAGGTAACACCAGTTTGTTCTCACAGAAACATCCTTGTAGGATCATAGGCATAAAGTCACCCTTCTAAATGTACTAGAAATGGTACAGTCTAGTGATTTAAGGTCACTTTTCAATACTGTTGCATAGATACTGGTTGACATAATACTGATTAAAAAATGATATTGATCTAGATAACAGGAAATTCCTCTATACATGTCACATCATAATCTATGGTAGCAACCGAGTTGTAAAAATTGGGTCTGAATTCATGAGTCATACTGTTTGCTGATGCTCAGAAGGCTTTTAACTCAATATGTAGGCAGACTCATTCATATATGATATGAGAGGAGGCTCGGGAGAAGGTGGGGTTTCTGCTCAGTCTTGAAAGAGTAGTAAAATGATGACCTCAGAAAAGATCATCTAGTTTTACTTTTATTTGTGCTGTTGTAAGTCCTTACACCTTTTACGGACCTTTTTCCGGGCACACACATCAAAAGTTACCGTCTCAGTAGCACTGCTCCAGGGGACGTGACCCGGTACCGTCAACTTGAAAACACAGACTCCTTTTTCTGCATTAAAAAAAAATCCATCTATACAACCATTTGAGAAACAACTGCTTTGTTTCTTAAAATTAAAAATGATTTAAAATTAAGGTTCTTTAAAATTAACCAAAGCTGTTTTATGTAGACTGTACACATCCTGCTCTGCTGACCAGATTCCTTTTTCTGCATTAAAAAAAATCCGGCAGTACAATCATTTCACAAAAAAAAAAGTTTTCACAGAAAAAGTGTAAAACGGCCTTAGTAAGATTTGAAAAAATATTAGGGCATAAAAAGATTCAATATTGGGTACAACATTGAATCTTTTTATGCCCTAATATTTTTTCAAATCTTACTAAGGCCGATTTAAACTTTTTCGGTGTGTCTTTGCAAGCGGCCTTAAACACTCAAAGAATCAATGTTATTCTACATCCCTAATAGCAAAGTATTTGAATGGGGAAATTGGGAGGAAACGTGTGAATAAAATTACTTTATTCTAATTGGTAGGAGGTATCTTGTTTTGGAGAGTCAGAACAATAATGATTGAACACACGTATAGACTAAGCATTTGGGAAAATTTATGACGTGTTTACATTTTTACATTATAAGATAAAAGATTTTACTGACTTCAGCATTTTCCTTTCTAAGCAATTTTTACAAACAGGAGGCCTGATTAGGCTTTTTATTCAAAAGGTTCAGTAAACATGAAAGATAAATCTTGTTGCATATCTTTCTTTGTTTTTTCCCCATCGTTTTGAAACAGCCTAAATGGCGTTTTCTGGGGCTGAAGCACACAACTGTTAGTACACACATCTTAGGTTTTAAACCAGTATGTTGACGCATATTTGTTGAATAATAACTTTTCAGATATGAATTTTCTTTTTTCTTTCTTTCTTTTTTTTTTTTTTTTTACAGATTATTAATAAATTATGCATTTTAATATAGACAATAATAATATTTTTTGTTATGTACATGTGAAAAATGCGAATTCGATGCACATCACCTACGTGTATATTTGCGTTTGTTAGAAAAACTTTTTTCCCAAGCTCCAGTCCCTGTGAAACTGCCAAAATAGCGTTTTCAGCCCCTAATAAGCACAACTCTTTTAGGACACACGTCTTTAGTATTTTCCATTTTGTCGAATCATATTTGATGAATAATGGCTTTACAAACATGAATTTTGACTTTTTAAAATCTTATTAACTATGAACTATGCTTTTTAATGTATAAAAAAATCACATTAAGCATCAGCTGTGAAAAATGTGACTTGCCAGCACAACATGTTTTTTTAATATCTGCGTTTGTCAGAAAAACCACTTTCCAAAGCTCCTATCGCTGTGAAACTGCCTAAATAGCGTTTTCAGCGCCTAAAGTGCACAACTCTTTTAGGTCACGCGTCAAATCTCTGTTAGGACACAAGTCTTTAGTATTAATCAATTTTGTTGAATCATATTTGATAAATAATGACTTTTTAAACATCAATTTAAGAAATGTTTACATTATTTAATATTTAATTAATGAACAATGTATTTTAAAATAAACAATCAAATTAAGTACCATTTTAATATATAGATGTGAACAATGTGATTTGCAAACGCATCATGCTCGTTAATATTTGCGTTTTTCAGAAAAAAAACACTTTCTCAAGCTTCTATCTCTGTGGAAATGCCTAAATAGCGTTTTCAGCGCATAAAGCTCACAACTCTTTTAGGTCACGCTTCAGATCTCCATTTTGTTGAATGATATTTGATGAATAATGTCTTTTCATACATTAATTTTGACTTTTTTATTTTATTAAAAAACAATGCATTTTAATATAAACAATCAAATTAAGTATTATTTTAATATATAGAAGTGAAAAATGTGCTTTCCCTGCACATCATGCATGTTAATATTAGCTTGTTTCAGAAAAAACACTTGTCACCAATGCATTGTCTATATGCATTTTATGTGCATGTGCGTGAAGTAATTTTCACTGACATTTTTTACGTTTATGATGAAATACGATTGTTAACAGTAAAATGCATAATTTGTTAATGAAGTACTAAAAAATGAAAATCGTGCAAAATAATTTTTTAGAAAGTCAGTATTCATCAAATATGCACTAACAGAACGTTTCCTTAACATTTCTCCTATGTACTAACAAACGTGGGCACGACAAGAGCTGAAACCGCTATTTAAAGAGATTCACGTTGTTACGGGCTTGGCAAAATTTTACTAACAAACGGGTATATCCCTGTGCATAAGAAGTACTTTTCACATTTATGATGACGTATGCTGTCGTGCATTAAGACGCATAATTTGTTAAGAAAGTGATTTTGTCTGAACCGTTTGTATTCGAACTGTGCCGATTTGTGCCATTAAAATTAGCATTGTATCTATTTTCCTTCCTTAGAAATAACAAATATAGTCGCGGCAGTGACGTCACTCTCCACCCCGTGCCGACCAAATCGCTCCAATCCGGTGCCGTTTGTTTGTGCTCGATTTGTGCTGTTTTGTGCTGTAGAAAGACTCATCATAGCTTTTTCCCATTCTTAGACAATACAGTGTCTCTGACGTCAAGCAAGCTGCTCTAAATTAATCACTTCCAGATATCTGTCTCGTTAGTTTGTGCTTGCATGGTGCTGGTTTGTTACCGTTGCTGTCAGTGTTTGGTTTTTTTATGTTTTGTTTTTTTTTTCGATATAGAATTTGGTGTTTAAGATTTGTGCCAGATATTGCCAAATGTAATTAGATTTTTTAAGATAATAGCCAATGCACTATGACCTTACCTGTAGTAATGTAATGTATTCTAGCTGTACTAATACTGATGCTTGATTTTATCAAATAAAAAATGAAAACACAATATGTGTGTAGTTTCTTAAGTTCTCTAAATATTTTAAACAGATGTTTAAAGTTTCCCCCTTTAACAAACGTATATTTACCACAAGCAATGCATAGTAGGAAAACAAAACATCTCAGGTTACGTATGTAACCATGGTTCCCTGAGGGGTCGAAACGCTATGGGAACGCCCCCGTGTGACCGCGCTCTGAATCACGTGTCTAATCCGTCCAATGGATGGGCGAGACGTCACGGG
>CM074928.1:16282556-16297945 GCA_037576815.1 Pangasius larnaudii
TATGACAAAAAACCTTGTTTCTTTTAAACTTTACAGATACTGATTTATGTAGACTGTACACATCTGGCTCTGCTAACCAGTTTTTTAAATTTCAAAATTATTAACTCTTTTACCTATTTTCTCAACAATAGCAAACTCTCAACGCTACTATGTGACCCAGGGTCTGATAATATATATCCTTCATCAATTCTTCATTATATAATATATATTCTTCATCCATCTTTGATTCATTTTGAAGTATCAGAACAATGATGATCAAACGCAGGTATAGATTAAGCATTTAATCTCAGAAAATGTATGAAATGAGTAAGGTTTATATTTTTTATGCATTAAATATTCAATCAATTATAAAATCAAAGATTTTACTGACATCAACATTTTCTATTCTAAGTAATTGTAAAACACACATATGCATAAATATTTTTTAAATATTTGTGTTGGACTTGACTCGGGTCTTTCAGTTGTCTCTCAGTTGTCTTTCAGATTTTGATCAATAATTGTATCCAACAGTTCTCCTGTCACTGCATGGATGATGGCTAGCACGGTGTTGGTTATGCACCCTTCAGTTTCATCATTCGTTGACAGAGAGGTCAGATTTCTTTTTCCTAGAGTTTCGCCAATGTTTTTGCCATCTTCAAAACCCAAACTGGTGTCGTGGCAAATACTTCTGCAAATCAGAATAAGAAAATAAGTTACAAAGACAAGGGGTTCTGGATGCCAAAAATCTATAGAATTTATTGAATCAAACAACATATCATCGTATCATCATATATATTAACAAGTGATCAATGCCTGACCACTCGTGGAGAACGGGACCAAACATCTCCCCTCATACTTGACTAGAAAGGAGTAAAAGATCCTGTCTCCCTAACTTAACTGTCAATTAACAAATCAACATTGTGTTTTAAGCATGAGCACGCATTTGATTCAGCACTTGCCTGTGGTTGTCACAGTTATGTAGTGTACAATTCTGATTGTTAGAGAATTTCTCAAAATTGGTTATTGCTTAATCATATAATTGCATACAATAAAAATCAATCAACAGCAAACTACATAATCAGAATGAAGGCAAAGTACAAGTCTTTCTTCAGATAACTTCTTCAACCCAGATACTTTGTGTATTGTAGAGGGTCACCCTTGGGGAGAGGTTAGGCTAGCACTTACACCCAGGCAATGGCTCATCACATAACTACTTCTTATTCATCCTCACTGGAGGAACTGAAATCCTCTTCTTCCTTTCCTTGCTCCGGAATCCAATCTGGCTTAGGGGGCCAGTCCATCATCATCAAGCATAGGTTTGTTCATCAGAGCCATCTGTTTAACAGTTGCTTGAACAAGAAAAGAACTTAATATGGGCACAACACATCAAAACAGTAGTCCTGCAACAACTACTGCATTTTCTGTCATAACTCCCTCTTTTGTCAATATAGCGCCCCAATGTCCAAACCGTGAAAACCAATCCCAAGAATGCTGATCTCTCCCTGCATTTCCAGTTATTTCATGCCTTAACTTTTTCAACTTATTCATAGCTTCAGTAAATGCTCCCTCAGGGGCAGTGTTGTTAGGGATAAAAGTACATAATTGTTCTCCAAACATAACACACACTCCTCCTTTTTCTGCCTACAACCAGTCCAATGCTTGCCTGTTCTGCCATGTCATTTTACTAGTAGCATCTAACTGTTCACCTAATGCTGAGAGTGCCGCATCTGTATAATTAATGAGCTGCTGTTGGTTGTAGTAAATGTGATTAATCCACTCTGTATTCTTGTTAGGAGTTATCCGTACCAAAATAAGTCTGAGTCTATGTACACCTTATGATCTGTCTCATAAGCTCTCTTTACTCTGTGAGACTTTCTATTTTTTTCAAGGAACTGATCATACCCCCAGTCAACTATCACTGTTCTTTGAATCAACCGTACTGTAGTGCAGATTCCCTTCCAATTTTTAAATAAATTCATTCTTAAGCATGTCCCGACAGAGAAGCCAAAAATGATCTGCTACTGCCTGAGATTGCTCAGACAAAGCGAACCGCAATGGTGGAGTTAGAGTTTGATTCATGCAAGTGTCATCTAAGTGAGTCGAGGCCCATACTACTGTCATACTGGTGGTTACTGTTGCTAGTGCATTACCTTCCGACCACTAGATATATTCTTTGCGTCCAAAGAGGCTGGAATCCAAGTGCCATATTACTGCACAGTTACCTTTGAATTTACCCAAATCATGCTTCCCATATGACTTGTTAAAGCATTCATACTCCAAAGTGTAATCTATGTTATACCGCTTTGGTGTCTCTATGTTTTTCCTTTATTCTAACATCCAGTTGTGGGCACCACCCTTTCCATGCCTCTGTGTTATGCATTAAATTATAAAGCGGGTTGCCTAAATATATTAAACACTCAGCTGGGCAGTACGAGTAGTCTGTTCTATTAACCCAATTCTTCACACAATACTGCCTATTGTATTCTGCACAATGTCTGTAATCAATTGGGGTCGGTACCACTACAATTCTGCTTAATGGAGAAGGTGAACATACCAACCAATTACCCTCATTCAAACTACCAGCAGTGTATTCAGCCCACTTATACCACTTATTATCATGCTTTTTTTGCCAGTTCATGTTATTTGGCTGCTGATCAACATTAATAATCAGCATTGCAGGCTGTTGAGGAACTACGGGAGCAGCTGGAGCAGCTGGCACACTTTTGACGGACAGTAGGTGGTGGAGGTGGCGCATTCAATGGCGCCATCACTGCTGATGAGACTTCCTCCACTTGGTCTTGGTCTTTGTCTTTGTCTTTGTCTTTCACAGGCACTTGGACCGTTTTCTTATTCAAGCTGCAGTTGTTCCAGTTTTCTTTGAAGTTTTTACAAATGGTGGCATAGCATCCATTATTGCTGTTCTGAACAATGATGACATCACAGGATCTGCCTCTGGGTCCCTTTCCAGTTCTTGTCTCCATCTTTTTAGTTGTCTCTGCACATAAGTGGTGGGATTTTCTGTTTCTCCCAGCTGTTCTCCTTTCAGCGACCTTGGGTCTATGCGAGATGGATACTCTGCCCTCAGCGTTTGCCATAGGTGTGGATGATATTGATCAAACTGTGTCCCATCCATTACTGGAGAGTTCACTACTCTTTGTAGGTTAGCAGCTGTGAGGATCTCTTTCATTCTTAATCCTCCTAAAATGTCGGCAAGGAGTGCTTTGATGTCTCCAACTGCAAACAACTTGCCCATTGTCTCTTCTTCAAACACCTTAATCCACTTCCCAGCTCCCTCGTGGATGTCAGGGAGAAGGGTAATCAATCCATCGAGATCTTGTGTAGCCCAGGGTACATAGTGCCCTCTAGCACCCTTAACCAGAATAGGCAAATGAATGTGGCTGTCATATCTTTGTGGTTCTTGTAAGTGTTCATGTGGTCTGAGCCATCTTCCTCCCTCATCTCATGACCATGTTTCTGCAGCATCATCATCCTCATCCTCCATGTATAATGTTCCTGTACCCTGCTTTCTCTCACCCACATCACACCTTTTTGAACCTGTGGAATATCTTCTCTTTCTTAATTGTTCTGCTTCATCCAAATATTTTTCTGCCATTTTATTGTTGTGCTTACTCTTCTGTCCAATTTCTTCATCTCTGTTAACATCTTCTCCTGCTCCTCTGGGATATCTACAGGGGAGCTTTGCTCATCTTCTTCATGACAACTACTTAAATCAGGATATTGGGCATACATTTCTACTTCCTGTTCCCTTGGTTTCTGTCTGCACTGTTTTTTGCCTTTAGGAGTCTTGTAGACCGCTTTAGAAGAACAATGTTTAGAAGAACAAGTTCACATGGCTCAATAACTCTTTTTGCAGAAAGCCAAGTAACTTCTCTTAAGACCATTGTCACCTCAATTTCAGGGTTATTCAACTGTCTCCCAGTTATTCCTTTGCTCTTTCAAAGCCTTTTACCTCCCCAGTCAAGATAAATATCTACAGGCAATGGTATTATTACCCAATGTAACTGATTTGACTCAGCTAGTTCTTCTAATGTGCCACTAAAATGGATGCCTTCCAACTTCTTCCCACTATTCCTTCCCAATCTACATAAGTCCACACCTCATTAACTTGCTCTAAATTTCTAAACTGTGTTATACTTCTTAACAGTGAATTTTTCTTCTCTTCAGTCAAAGGACACCTTCTCCCTAATAAATTGTCATACTGATTCTCCTTCCAAAAGTGTGTTCTAGTTCCCTTAGCTTCCTGTAATATCCTCTGATCCCTATTTTCTTCCCAAGGATTCATTCATTAAAAAAAAGATCTTACCCAAAACTCACTGTTTAACTCCCTTGCCTGACTCTTAGTTCAGTGTGCTGTCAAAACGAAAAGAATAGCACTGCTCAAACAGCTCACTACGTCTGTACTGATATATACTCAGAAAACCCTGATGATGCCTATGGTGTTGCCCATCAGAGCGAAGCTGTATGCGACAAATATTCATTCCACTTGTAATCACTTTTCTCAATATTCTGAATGTAAATGGAAAAAACTCCTCTACTGTTGGCCTTGTTGAAGTATATACTAATTAAAAAAACACTAACCCTTGTGACATCAAAATATTCTGCTCCCAATAATGTGGCACTGAGAAATAGAATATGTGAGACTTAGATGGCAATCTAGTGCGGCTCTCAGCAAGCTCATAATCCATTCAACAAAACTTGAGTTTCTATATCAGGATCACAACGGCTACAGTTAGGGGAATGTCCAAACAATTTACAAAATAAGTTTCTTGGAAGATTTTTGCTCCTAATCTCGCCCTTTGAAGTACTGCTCTCCCTAATGTACCTTACGCACACACGCACAAACTTGCACATACCCAAGGTCACAGAACCACACACTCAATCATGTGTAACTACAGCCTCTCTCTCTCCACTATATTAAACTTACTTGCCTTATTTAGCCAAATACGCACCTAGAACACAATGCACCATCTAAACAATCATAAAGGTGCTGTATCTTTAGAACTATGATTTTATATGGTTGGACTGGGCTTATAGCACTATTAGTTGTCCAGATAATACTATCACCCAAGACTCTATTATCTTAAAAGTGGTTGCAAACCAATTTCCCTTATCTTCTAGTCTTGCATGCGTTTTAGCCTTTACTATTGTTATACCACAAGGATGTACACATTTTCTAGATGAGATCAAATGAACATGTATTCTACAATCTGAACTAAGATCTTATTGTTTATAACTGACTGTAACTGCTCTTGTTTAACTAATTCACTTTTATTCTTCTTTCTATGATGATGTTTTTAGGCATAAATGCTACTAAACATTCTAATTCAAACTGCAACAACTACAATCAGGAAAATGACCAAATAGGCTGTGAAATAAACTTTGTGATGAGCGTTTATTCACAGGCCTGTGCTCTAGATTACAGCGATAACGATTGGAAAAATGTCCAAAAGATTCGCAAGCTGCTCCTTACTTTTTCACACACACACACACACACACACACACACACACACACACACACACACACACAAACACACACACACACACACACACACACACACGCTGGCATACCCTCCTTTTTCTGATTGGCTCCCACATTCACACAGTCTCCAAATTAACTTTGGAGCTCATCATTCATTACTTGTCTCCTTATCTACCGAGCTCATCATTCACTCCCTCTAGTCAGCGTGATATAGTCACGTCCGTCTCCACCAAGCCACACTTAAGTGACGGTCCAGGAGAGGTGCGCGTCCAATATCCAGCAGAACCCAGAGTTTATTTTTTCATGCACACTTAAACTTGCATTCACACACTGGGTATCATGTAGAGAAATAAGGGGATGTGTTTTTTTGACACTGGATTTACTGGATGTGAGCAAGACTCAAAACAGAGCAACCAGTGCCCAAATAAATATAACTATGTGGCACCTGATCAGAGACAGTGGGCTTGCAGAGCACTTACAGCCAGCGCTGCGAGTGACATGGGATCAGATTGGCCAAGTTCAGCAGGAACTCACCAAGAAAAAAGACAAAGCCTCCAATCAGGGACAACACTTCAGAAAACTTCAACAAATAATACACATTAAATCTCTGCCTTTTCTTTACCACTAGCGCAGCAGTATGCGGGCTCACTATGTTACGCATCAAATCACACAGTGAGAAGCGGTATCCGAGCCAAGAGTTCGGTTAGTTTATGCTTCAAAAACAACATTAGCCTTCATCTTAAAAACACCACCTACAAGGCCACACCGGTTTGTTCTCATAGAAACATCCTTGTAGGATCTTAGGCATAAAGTTACCCTTCTAAATGTACTAGAAATGGTACAGTGTAGTATATAAATGAAGTTAAAGTTAATATATGAGGTGATTTAAGGCCACTTTTCAATACTGTTGCATAGATTCTGATTGACATAATACTGATTAAGAAATTATATTCATATAGATGACAGGAAATTCCTCCATACGTCACATCATAATCCAGTGTAGCCAACCGAGTTGTAAAAATTGGGTCTGAATTCATGAGCCGTGTAATGATGCTCAGAAGGCTTTTAACTTAATATGTAGGCAGACTCATTCATATATGATATGAGAGGAGGCTCGGGAGAAGGTGGGGTTCCTGCTCAATCTTGAAAGAGTAGTAAAATGTTGACCTAGTTTTACTTTTATTTCTGCTGTTGTAAGTCCTTACACCATTTATGGAACTTTTTCCGGGCGCACACATCAAAAGTTACCGTCTCAGTAGCACTACCGTCATCTTGAAGACACAGACTCCTTTTTCTGCATTCAAAAAAATCCATCTGTACAACCATTTGACAAACAACTGCTTTGTTTCTTTTAAAATTGACTGATACTGTTTTATGTAGACTGTACACATTCTGTTCTGCTAACCAGATTCCTTTTTCTGCATTTAAAAAAAAATCCGGCAGTACAATCATTTCACAATACCCGATATTCAATCTTTTCATGCCCTAAAATTTTTAACCTTTTTAGATTAGGCAGATTGAACCTTTTTCAGTGTGTCTTTACAAGCGGCTTTAGTTAAACACTCAAAGAATCAATGTTATTCTACATCCCTAATGGCAAAGTATTTGAATGGTAAACATGTGATTGAAATTACTTTATTCTGATTGGTAGGGGGAATCTTCTTTTGGAATCTCAGAACAATAATGATCGAACACACGTATGGACTAAGCATTTGGGCTCAGAAAACCTATTACGTGTGACCTTTTACTCGAAAGTTTCAGCAAACATGAAAGATAAAACTTGTTGTATGTTTATTTGTTTTTTCCATCGTTCTGAAATGGCCTAAATAGCGTTTTCTGGTGCTGAAGCACACAGCTGTTAGCACACACATCTTAGGTTTTAAACCAGTGTATTGACGCATATTTGATATTTGATAACTTTTCAAACATGAATATTCTTATTTTTGACATTTTTTAAAGTTTATTAATAAATAGTGTATTTTAGTATAGACAATAATAATATTTTGCATTATTTGTAATATATACATATCAAAAATGTGAATTCGATGCACATGACCTACGTGTATATTTGCGTTTGTTTGAAAAACGTTTTTCCCAACGACCTATCGCATTGACATAAAATAGCATTTTCAGCGCCTAAAGAACACAGCTCTGTTAGGACACACGTCTTTAGTATTAATCCATTTTGTTGAATCATATTTGATGAATAATGACTTTTCAAACATTCATTTAGGTAATTTTGGCATTTTTTGTATTTAATTATGCATTTTAATACAAAACAATCATATTAAGTACTATTTGTAATATATAGACGTGAAAGATGTGATTTGCAAAAAAAAACATGCACGTTAATATTTGCTTTTTTTCAGAAAAAAACAATTTCCCAAGCTCGTATAGCTGTGAAACTACCTAAATAGCGTTTTCAGCGCGTAAAGAGCACAACTTTGTTAGGACACACGTCTTTAATATTAATCCATTTTGTTCAATCATACTGGATGAGTAATTACTTTGCAAACATGAATATTGACATTTAAAAAAAATTATTAATGAACTATGCAGTTTAATAAAAAATAATATTAAATATTATTTTTAATATATACATGTGAAACATGTGATTTGCAAACACACCATGCACGTTAATATTTGCGTTTGTCAGGAAAAAAAAACACTTTCCAAAGCTCTTATCGCTGTGAAACTGCCTAAATAGCGTTTTCAGCGCTAAAGGGCACAACTTTGTTAGGACAGACGTCTTTAGTATTAATCCATTTTGTTCATTCATATTGGATGAGTAATGACTTTGCAAACATGAATTTTGACTTTTTTTAAACTTTATTAATAAACTGTGCAGTTTAATATAAAAAATCATATTATCATTTTTAATATATACATGTGAAAAATGTGATTGGCAAACACATCATGCTCGGTAATATTTGCATTTTTTAGAAACTCCACTTTCACAAGCTCCTATCGCTGTGAAACTGCCTAAATAGCGTTTTCAGCGCCTAAAGAGCACAACACTGTTAGGACACACGTCTTTAGTATTAATCCCCTTTGATGAATCACATTTGGTGAATAATGACTTTTCAAACATGAATTTTGACTTTTTAAAATTTTATTAATGAACTATGCATTTAATATAAACAATCATATTGTAATTTTTATATATACATGTGAAAAATCATATCATCTCAGAGTTTTTCCTTGCCACCGTCGCCACTGAAAAAAGCTAGAGGCCATTCTGGAATACCCTGACCATCCCCTACACAACACCCTGATGGACCAGTGAAGCAGCTGCAGTGGACGACTCACCTCATTGCGCTGCAGGACTGAACAATACAGGAGATCCTTCATCCCCACTGCCATCAGGCTCTACAAGACCTTAGCCAATGGCAGATGACTAATCACTACTTCACTACTTTACTAATCTCACTACTTTCTACTACTCTTACTATTTTCTTCCTTACTTATCTACAAGACTACCTAAATTTCCCTTCAGGGATTAATAAAGTTTATCTTGTCTTGTCTTGTCTTGTCTTGTCTTGTCTTGTCTTGTCTTGTTTTGTCTTGTCTTGTCTATCTATCTATCTATCTATCTATCTATCTATCTATCTAGCTAGCTATATATGTATATATATAAATTATTGCAAATATGAATTTATTAATGAAGTGAAAAAAAATAAAAAAATTCACGTGTGAAAAGTCATTACTAATCAAATATGCTTTATAACAATGGCTTAATATACACTTGTACATTATATATATATATATATATATATATATATATATATATATATATATATATATATATACATATGTATACCTCAGATGCTGAAAGCATATACGTATATGATATCCATTTGATGATTTGATATCAACACCCAGACACCCTCTCTCTCTTGCAAAAAATGTCAAGGATAGTGATAGTGATATTGAGCAACACACACAGAGAGAAAGAGAGAGAGAGAGAGAGAGAGAGAGAGAGAGAGAGAGAGACAGAGATAGATTATCTCTATTGATGTAGAATTACGCTGATTCTTTGAGTGTTCAATTATGGCCGCTTGTCCGGAGGCACCTGTCCAGATTTAAAAAGGTTAAATCTACTTTGGGAAGATTTGAAAAAGTTTTAAGGCATGAAAAGATTCAATATTGGGTACTGACAAATTTTATTATTCTTTCAAGATGGATCAGAGACCCGACCATCTCCCAAGCCTCCTCTCATATTAAATGAGTCTGCCTACATATTAAGTTAAAACCTTCTGAGCATCAGCAAACAGAATGGCTCATGAATTCAGACCCAATTTTTAGAAGTCGATCGCTACCATGGATAATGATGTGACCAATTTGGGTTTTGAAGTTGGCAAAAACATTGGCAAAACCCTAGGAAAAAGAAATCTGACCTATCTGTCAACGAATTATGAAACTGGTGGGTGCATAACCAACACTGTGCTAGCCAGGTTCATCCTTGCCGTGACAGGAGAACTAATGGACTGCATGAGTAATAACCCGAGTCAACTCCAACACGTGTTTGATTGAACCTGACAGGTGCTATCTGCAGATGAATGCCTACACATCGGTGAAAACGCTGTTTAAACCGTGGTCGAAATACAAGTTGGCTAGAGGTCTGAAATTATGTGGGATCAAACACACTCCACCCCTGGGAAAAAATTCAAGGTATCGCCGAAGCCGTCTTCTGCGACTGGCAGGATGAGCCTCACATGAAAACTGGTCTGAACGAGATCAAAGAGAAAACAAAGGAAATTTGCATAGACCAGGTGTATGAAAACTTTGTGGACTATTGGACCTTTCACTCCTCTCTGGAACCCATGGTTAATCTAGCCGTTTGTGCAATTGAGGGCCGTGGCTTTTAGATACTTTTTGCGGTAGTAACACCAAAAGCGGAAAGGGAGTGCCCGCGAGCTCCTACACAACCAAAGCAACTTAAATTTTTTACAAACTGAAATTTAAATAAATAAACCAACATGCTTACAATGGAAAGGAATTAATTTAGAAATATAAAGAAGAAAGTAGAATTTTACTGTAGAAATGTAAATTTATTGCTCTTCAAAATCAGTGAATCTATCAATGTAATTGAAACTGGAGGCTATTTTGATTCATTATAAAAGGGACATTTCAAATCGGTAGATGACGAAACTCAATGATATCAGTTCACAGCGAGCTCCTCTATGCTCAAAATACAGATCAATTAATTCTACTGTAGAATGTTTAAGTATTTCCTCTTCAAACTCACAAGAGCTGTCAATATAACTGAACCAGGTGGATATTTTTGATTCATTATTAAAAGGATATTTCAAATTGGTAGACAAAGAAATCCAGTCAGATCAGTTTACAGTGAACTCCTCTATGCTCACAATAAAGATGAATTAATTCTACTGTAGAATTCTTATGTGACGGCTCTTCAAACTCACAAAATCTGTCAGTATAATTGAACCATGAAGCTATTTTGATTCATTATAAAAGGGACAGTTCAAATTTGTAGATGCCGAAACTCAATGATATAAGTTCACAGCGAGCTCCTCTATGGTCAGAATAAAGATAATATAATTTGACAATAGAATTTTTAATCAATTGCTCTTCAAACTCACAAGATCTGTCAATATAATTGAACAAGGAGGCGTTACTGATTCATTATTAAAGGGACATTTCAAATTGGTAGATGACAAAACCAACTGATATCGGTTCACAGTGAGCTCCTCTATGCTCACAATAAAGATCAATTAATTCTACTGAAGAATTTTTAAGTAATTCCTCTACAAACACACAGGATCTGTCAATATAACTGAACCAGGAGGCTCTTTTGATTCATTATTAAGGGGACATTTCAAATTGCCAGACAATCAAACCCAGCCAGATCAGTTCACAGTGAACTCCTCTATGCTCAGAATAATTGAAGAGCAATTGATTAAAAATTCTATTGTCAAATTATATTATCATTGAGTTTTTAATCTACCAATTTGAAATGTCTCTTTACTAATTTATCAAAAGCATCCTGGTTCAATTCTTTTGACATATTTTTGAAGAGGAATTACTTAAAAATTCTACAGTAGAATTAATTCATCCTCATTGAGACATAGAGGACCTCACTGTGAACTGATATCATTGAGTTTTCATCAACAATTTGAAATGTCCCTTTTATAATGAATCAAAATAGCCTCCTGGTTCATTTATACTGACAGATCTTGTGAGTTTGACGAGCAATTACTTACAAATACTACAGTAGAACTAATTGATCTTTAGTCTTTTCATAGAGGAGCTCACTCTGAACTGATATCATTTGGTTTTGTCATCTATTTGAAATGTACCTTTAATAATGAATCAAATATAGCCTCCTGGCTATACAATGTAACATCAAATACATCGAAAGATCTTGTGAGTTTGAAGATGAATTACTTAAAAATTCTGCAGTAGAATTAATTGATCTTTATTCGGACCATAGAGGAGCTCACTGTGAACTGATAACATTTGGTTTGATCATCTATCAGTTTGAAATGTCCCTTTAATAATGAATCAATAGCCTCCTGGTTCAATTATACTCACAGATCTTGTGTTTGAAGAGCAATTACTTAAAAATTCTACAGTAGAATTAAATCATCTTTATTGTGAGCATAGAGGAGCTAGCTGTGAACTGATATCATTGCGTTTCGTCATCTATCAGTTTGAAATGTCCCTTTAATAATGAATCAAAAAAGCCTGGTTCAATTATACTGACCGTATGAGTTTGAAGATTAATTACTTAAATACTCTACAGTAGCATTAATTGATCTTTATTCTGAGCACAAAGGACCTCACTATGAACTGATCTGAGTGGGTTTGGACATCTACCAATTTGAAATGTGCATTTTCTAATGATTCAAATTAGCCTCCTGGCACAATTATATTGACAGAGCCTTTGAGAAGCAAATACTTTAAAATTCTACAGTAAAATTATTTCATTTGTGAATTTTAGTGGGTTTGATCACCACTACCAATTTGAAATGTCCATTTTATAATAAATATAATGGCCTCTTGGCTATTTATATTAACATATCCAGATACTATATTTTATATATTATATAGATCCAAAGTATATTAACACTCACTTTCCGCTTTTGGTGTTATTACCACTAAGTGTCTAAAAGCCACGCCCCGAAATTGCATGAGCGACTAGATTAACCATGGTTTCAGGAAGTGTGGCTGGCTTAACTGCAGTGTCAGAGGGTAGGCCTGGGTGTGTGCATGTTTGTGTATGTGTGCGTATGCTTTGATAAGGAGTATTTGTGACCCAATTCCTGTTGAATAATTCATGAACCTATAGGGAGCTGTATATGTATGTCTTCTAAGTTTCATATATTTTATTTTTTAGTTCCACGCTACTGGGATCATAATTCATTTGGTTTTGTGCATTTTACATTATTATACACCACAACAAAGAACGAAGTGGATGATTTTTTTTTAATTTCACAGGGAGGATACTGAGAAAAGTGATCAGGAGTGAGCAAAGAATTGATATTTGTCGCATGACATTTTATTTCATTGGTACAGACTTCATCATGCTGAACTAAGCATATATGAGGATAGAAGACATTATATGAAATCTCACCTGATATATGAGAGATGTTATTCTTTCATTTATAGAAGCACACTGAACTAAGATTTTAAGAAGTGAATGGATGAGCAATTAAATCAATTTTATGAGACACTGGGCATCACTCATTTTTTGAAAGAGCGATTTCATCTATAATTCAGGGAAATTAAAAAGAGAGTTATGTTTTTTTCCTGTAAAGTGAATGAACATTTAAGAAGAGAACAGAGAACAGAGAAGAGTGTGTATATTGCAGGAAGCACAGAACACCTTTCTGGAGAGGGAATCAGTATGAGGATTTCTTGGGGAGAAGACATCCTTTAACCGAAGCAAAAAAAATAATAATTCACTGTTAAGAAGTATAACACAGTTTATAAATTTTGAAGAGGTAAGTGGCCTTATGTAGATTGGGAAGGAGTAGTGGGAAGAAATTAGAAAACATCCATTCTAGGTGACACACTAGAGGAGCTAGCAGAGTCAAATCACAAAACACTGGGTAATAATACCACTGCCTATAGATATATACCTAGACTGGGGAGAACTACAGGGAATTGACAGGGGTAAAGGAGTTAATGGGAAACAGTTAAATAATCCTGAAATTGAAGTCTCAGTACTCTTAAGAAAGTAACTTGCCTTTAAGAAAAGAGAACTTCTGGACTGCGTGAACCAAAGACTGTAGAGGGTCTTCAAGTCAGCTTTAAGACAAATCCTAGTCACTTTTGTTCTAGTCTGTAATCGTGAACCATCTCCATGAAGGTGGGCAGTGGGAAGAAGCAGAATACAGGGACCAACCATGATATCCACACCTGTAGAACTGTCGAAATCTAGACATTCCTTATGTAAAGAGCTTATAGAAAAGTGTTCAAAAAAGTGGAAAAAGAGAACCAAAAACATGAAATGGCCAGATGGAGGAACACTTGATGTGTCTCTGTGTGAGGAAATGGAAACATTAATAAAAAAATCTACAAGGTCAAAGATAAGAGCAAAGGGAGAGAGGAAAAAAAGGAAACAGGAGTGAGAATTATTAGCATTATACAAGACAGAAGAGGAAAATGCATGGAAAAGCATGAAGCAGGCAAGCAAAATGCTGATGAAAGACAATAAAAAGACAGACGAAGGGGTAATTTTTTTTTTTTTTTAGAAAAATCACCTCCATATGTGTCACCAAAAAGCCAGCTTCCAATATTTAAAGAAACTGGAAGAAACAGAAAACCCCACTACCTATGTGCAAAGACAATTCAAAAAATGGAAACAAGAGCTGGAACAGGATCCAGGATCTTGTTTCAGAAATGCAATAGTGGACGCTTTGCCACCTTCTGTAAAGGCCAAACTCCAAAACGCATAAGGAGTTTTGTGAAAATGTGACTTGTGCTGTTGAACAATACAGAAAAAAATTAACAAAAGCTCAAGAATCAAGAAAGAAATTTGCAAAGAAAACTGGCATGCTGGAGGGGTATGCTGGAGATGCGGATAGGCTGGACATAACAGACATGATTGCCCCACAAATCCATGGCAAGAGCAACCTGGTGGTGAAGGGGTTGAAATCTGTGGGGTGGGCCAAATCAGGGGTACTAGGGGTGCCCAGAGAATCCTACTGGGGAGGGTCAGCTTCTAATTTTAACAACAGATGCCAATCAATAACCTATACTGTAGGTTAAAATAGAGGGCAAAATAACACCCATGATGGTGGACACTTGAGCAACTTACACAAGTGTAAGTCCAAATTATGCCTCCCACCTTCCCAATGTCTGGAAAATTTGAAAAGAGAGTAGGATTCTCGGGACAAGTGCAGCTAATTCCTATGACAGCTCCAGTTTGTCTACAAACCAAAAATAAAAAAGTGACATCATCCATTTTGGTGTCAGAACAGATTCCTGTTAATTTATTGGGAAGAGATGCTTTGTGTAAAATGGAACTTCAAATTTGGTGTTCCCCAGAGGGAGTTTATTTCGACACAAAGGGAGGAAAAAACTCAAATGCTGCTTTCTGAGCCAAAGGCAAATGTGTATTGTTTAGGACAGGTAAGTAGTGAAGTAAAATGGGTAAATGGGGAAAGTTCATTGAGGCTCAGATCCTTGGTGCACAAATGCCAAAATCCAAGTATCACTGTAAAATGTTATATGATCCATCACGTGATCCAGTAATTGAAGAGAGGTGGCTGAATGGTACAAAAGGACAGAAGGTTCCCTTGGTATCTAAGTACATAATCATAGGGAAACAAGGGACCATCATGCAAATAGATTCAATTCAATTAAATTCAGTTTTATTTGTATAGCGCTTTTTACAATGTCATTGTCTCAAAGCAGCTTTACACAAACAAAAGTAAGATGA
>CM074928.1:16308126-16322806 GCA_037576815.1 Pangasius larnaudii
ATATATATATATATATATATATATATATATATATATATATATATATATATATATATATATATATATATATATAAATTGTCATTTTTTTGTCCTCCATATTATCCTGGCCCAAGTGCCCAGCCATGGAATTATGATGAGGAATCCGCGTGGAACAGAAGTACCCTACGGCTCTTTGGTACCAACAACTGGGCTGTCTCTTCCTTGGTTTGAGTGTCCTGTGTCACTCGATATAACCTATCCTTAATAATCGAAAAATATGGGAGGGATAGCGCAACATTAGGCTGGGGTGGTGAGCATCAATTACTGTCACTTGGTTGAAGGTGTCATCAGGGTCTCATCAAAAACAAAAAAGGCAGGAGACTCTGGAGGGATGACGAAAAAATAATATTGTTTCAAACTTCATGGCCAAAAATACATCACCCAGTTGTGGCTAGCACAAGCATGCAATTTTTTAGTCTCTCACTTTTAAATTTAGTCAAATGGAAACAATTAAACACAATAGTCATCTGTGCACGTCTCCACCTGCAAGGCCCTGCTCTGCTGACCCTAGGCCCTTCCCAGTAGAGAGTATTGGAGGGTGAGGATTGCCCACTTGATGGCCACAAACGGTTTCTCGATTGTGATACCTACTTTCCCCCACCTAGAGCTTCCTGCTGATGTACCGCACGGGGCACTCCTCCCCCTCCACCACCGACAGGGCACGGTTCCCCCTCCACCATGCGACATGGCATTGGATCTACGTCAGTTTTAGACACCGTACTGACCTTTCTAAAGTCTACATAAACCCAGACCAACCTGTCTGTCAGGACCACTGTCACTGTGGGACTCCTCAATTACCCCCATGTTGAGCATAGCCTTGGGCACTTTTGGAACTACCTGCTTTTCAACTACCTGCTTTGGAACTACCTGCTTTTTGTTCAGGCAAACAGTAGAGGCAGCTGCTTACAACCACCCCTAGGGAAGTCTGAACTTACAGATCATTAGTTTAAGACTTTGATTAAATCACTCAACCAAGCCATCCATTTGCAGATGGTAAATGCTGGTGCGAATCGACTTAATACCTACTAACACATAAAGTCCACCTGAAATAACACAAAGCGATACCCTCATTCACTCTATTCTAATGGCCTGATTAGGTCCATACCAATTCTGTCAAGGGGACCTCGATCAATGGAAGGAGGCGTAATGGCACTTTTGGGGTGGCCAGTTGATTCACCAGCTGACATTTACAGCACGACACACAACCTGTGTACATTGCTGCAAATGCCCGGCCAATAAAAATGGGCCATGAATTTAGAGTTTTATCTAAACCCAAATGCTCAGACACTGGAATATAATCAGGAAAAGGAGTGGAAAAGGAGTTCCCTGTGGCTCTTTGGTACCAACCACTGGTTCATCTCTTTTCGAGTCCGAGTGTCCTGCATCACTAGATATAATCTATCTTTCATTATAGAAAATGGCTGTAATTCCTAATCAGTTAACGCATTTTTTTTTTTTTTGTTAAACTCCTTGACTTAAAGCTGACAGTCTACATCCCATACTGATTGCGTCATTTCAAAGCCATTGTTGTAGTGTACAGAGGCAAGGTTACAAAAATTGTCACTGTCCAAATACTTTTGGACTGTAGCTATTTAGTGAACACTAGGCTTGAGGAACAAATCTGTGCATTCCAATGCCATGAAAAGCATTGTAATGTTATTTTTAAATTAAAAAAAAAACAAAAAAACAAGTGGTAACACTAAATAATGGTGTATATAGAAAAACAGTGCCCTAAATGATACTTCTAAAACAGGTTGCATCTATTAACAATAAGCCTATTGACTAACACCTTAAATTATTAATTTACATTTAACCCAGCCCTAGGGAAGGCTCCCTATATAATGACATCACATGCTGCTGCTGAGGTTGGCCCCACAAGGCTAGCCTAAAGTTTGCCATGAAACTGCTGGGGATGGTACCACATGGATACCCTGAAGATGTCTGTGGAACAGTGGATAATTTCACTTTAATAGTATACTGTTGTGGAAGAGTAATGACAACTTCTAACCATGTCTTTATGGACCTTGCTTTTTGCACAGGGGAAATTTTTTGTTGGAACCTGTTTGGGTTGGCCCCTTAGGTCCAGTTAAGGGAAGTTGTAATGCTACAGCCTACAATTATGTGATTACAACCTCGTGGCAACAGTTTGGGGAAGGCTCACACATGGCTGTGATGTTCAGGAGTCTTCGGTCAATCCATCCACGCCACCTCGGCCAATCCAACCCACGTGGCATAATGTAGGCAGCAGACGCAGGTTAGATAACGATCTTTACCATGCATGTGTTAACGGTTTATGACTTGAGTCAAGCCACAACGCATGTGCAAAAGCGTCAAGTTACAAAACTTGAAAAAATGCTAAAGTTTTATATTCAAAGTGGGTGGTCTCCAGTCTTTACACACATATATATATATATATATATATATATATATATATATATATATATATATATATATAAGAAACAAGGTTAAGGTTTCCTGTAAGTTTATTCATCAGTGTTATCCAGTAAAGTTGCAGCCAAAAAAAAAAAAAAAGGATTCTATCATGGATACTATTTGCTCTTTTTGTGCTGAAGAATAGAAAAATCCCATCTGTTTTGGCAATGCATACCCTGTTATTTTGGCCTATGTCACTTCTGCTAAATAATTTCTTTATTGTTTTCTAAAGTAATAACTTTTTCTATAAAGATGTTTTATTTCAATTAAATATTTTTACAAAGGTGTAAGAGGTGTTTTTTTTTTCATCACTAACCTATTTATTTTACTTGGAAGGATTTATTTTATACAAAAATGTACATTTTTAAAACAAAAGTCCATTTGAGCACTGAATATCAAAATACGTTGTTAAATTTGCTTTCTCAAAACAAGTTTCGGTACGTGTTATTTTTCTTCAAATGAATACTGCATTGCTTGTAAATGCTCATAATCAAACAACTGCATTGTTTTGTAGAGATACTTCTATGCTGGACATGCATTGTCATGGTACTTGCTATAAAGTTAAAGGTCAATGAGATTCCTATATTTGGTAAAAGGTAGTTAACCTGTTTGCTTTGTAAATTAGCACTGCCACTAGCCAAAGGTTATGGTTCTTAATTGGCAAAACAAAGCTGAATATAGTCTGTTCTCTCACTATGATTTCCCTGTAGGTGTTATCTCACCTCTATTTCCCCTTGGGAATAATAAAGTGTCAATAAAGTGTTGTCATATCTTAGATCAAAATTAGAATAAAATCAAATAGAATTTTTTTTTTAATGTGTCTTCAGTTCTGTGATTTGAATGAAAATGAGCTGCAGAAGGTTAGAAATTTGCAAAAACTTTACAACACAGGACGATAACATTTTTAAGTGCACCATGATATTTTACAAAAAAATAATGTAAAGTAATAATTTCCTTCCTTCCCGATTAAACCCCTAGTACATTCCTCTCTCTTACCTACACAAATTTTCCTATATATTTTTCCTTCTGATTGAACCCTTCATAATAGTTACTGAAGAGCCAGCCAAATCAGGATGAACTTGAACTTCAGCTTATTTACTGCTTATTTACTTTTATTTGCTGCAAACACAGTAGATATGCTATACTACTTAGCCTATCCCATACACTACTGTTAAACCATGCCCTCAGCTGATATTGTCGAAATGCCACAAAGTGTACACGAATGTCGTAAAATTACACACAGGCGCTGTACAGATACGGCTGCGTCGTAAAGCATAATAAAGTGTGTGCGCATGCGGTGCGGGATCGGGCGACGGATGCGGACGGGGGAATCGCAATGGCTGGTCAAGAGCGCGAAGTAGTTTTCAAAAATGTATATTTTTAAACGAAGGTTACCGTTATCTAATAGAGTTAATGGTGTCAAAATCAAAAAATTGTTACATTGTTTCATCAGCGTAGTGACATTTAGATTTTTGGTAATCGCTAAGCTGGATAGCTCGATGAAAAGCTTAACGAACATATTGTATTTTTTAGGAAACCGTCAGCAAACTTTTGATGCTGTTCTTCAAGGACGACAAAACCAAAGGTATGGTAGTATATTTTAAAAGACAATTTCATAACATGGTAAATTAGCTGATTTAGCTAGCTAGTCCATTCTGTGACCTAACTAACGAATAATCTCGTTATTTTCTATTTTCATGAACAGTCAGCAGTGATACTGTCAGTCTCATGGCTGAGATGCTGAGAATTTTCGTTATCGGTAAGTCGTTTTTGGTTTTCCGTTAGAGAGAGAAAATGTAACCCATCTTAAATTAGAATTATTGCTAAATATTTACTGCTATAATTTTATTTTGCATAATTGTTTCCATCTAATCCAACAAACTATTTTGGCTCATTCTCACAAATTTAAAATTGAATTCCTATCATTTTTAATTTTTTTGAAGATTATTTATTTGATGTCTTTAGCTTTGAAACACACACAGTTATGTCTGAAAAATATGGTGAGTTATGTTATGGAGACTGTTTTTTAAAAATATATATTACTTTCCATACAAATGTTCTCAAGATGCTGGTTGGATAAAATCTCATTACTATAACTGATAAACATTTGAAATAGTAAAGTGGATTGTTAAAAAAAGATTTTAACACTTCATATGTATATTTATTAAATGAGAGTGTTAATTTGTAAGCTGTACATTTTGGTAAGTGTTCACCAATTCTGTCATTACGGAAAAATAACAGTTTATTTCAAAGCAAATGTTTTTGGTGTTTTTTTTTTTTTTGTGGTAAACTGTAGTAAGAGTATTTAGAATTAAAGCTGCAGGCACTATTTTCAGGGGCCAAGTACCCAGACTTAGTGAGCTGCACATTCACAGATGCACTACAATTGTTGCTTAAGAAATCACAGGAAAGCAGAACCACAAATTTAGGCAAAGGAATTCAAGAAGTGTATATTTTGACCATGGACAGTGGTGGAATTCTCTGACTGTAGGAGGAAAGGTCTAGATGCCAGATGTTGCAGATGCCACTATTGTGACCTGAGAAGTTGTCTGTTGCTACTTTGACCTTTGCTCATGTTTGCTATTGCTCTGATGTAAAAAAAAAAAAAATAATAATTCTTCTTGAAATTTAAAAACATCTAATGTATTTATGTTTTTTCTCATAAGTCTGGGCCTTTTTTTTCTATTTAGTGCAAGTTTAGACAGGTCTCAATATGCTGTGAGCCAAATTTGGGGAAGATTGCACAATATTTGGAGGAGGAGTAGCAACGCATTGTTGATGTAAGCATTTTTAGCATGTTATTGTAACTTTTGACTAGTAGGTGGTGCCTTCATGAAATTTGTTGCATAACCTCAGGTCATGGTCCTGAAGATGCCTGCCAAGTTTTTTATCAGTGTCGCAAACTCATTACAGAGATACAGCCTTACTTCCTGTTTGGCGACGTTGCTGTCAGATTCATTGGCCCATTATGGGTGACCATTTGGAGTAATCCAGATTCTTTTGATAACTTTTGTGAGGCTTACTCTGAAGATGATGTGCCAAATTTGGTGATGATGGCAAAATTAGTAGGAGGAATAGCGAAAAAAACAATGTTTGACAAAATCCAAGATGGAGGAAAATCTAAGGCGATGGAAATTGATGTCATTGAACTCATCTTGACCCAGAGAATACAGGGATAGCTTTTAAAATTTGGACACATGTTGCCAGCACTTGGCCAAAATTTGGTCAGAATGTTCCTTAGATTTGAGATTAAAAAATGTTAACTTGCATGGGTGCCAATGTTTGCATTGCTATCACTGACTTTTTCTAAATCAGCAAGAGAAACAAATGAGAAACTTTATGTACCACATTACATGTGTGCTAATCCGATCAATACCATTAAAAAAATTAAGTGTTCAACCCTGAATTAAAAACTCATAATGTATCCTGAATGTCTAAATAATTAAAGTATTATACAGTTGAGGCCAAAAGTTTACATAGGCTAAAGATTTTTAATCTCAGTTTTGCACACGAGAGATAATTTTAAAACAATCAGATAGAGATTATAATCAGTTATAATCTACCTTTAAAAAAAAGTTGGCCTCATACATTAAAAACTTGAGATTGATTTTTTAAAAATGTTTTTCAGTAGTCTATATTGATATTATCAGCATTGCAACAAAAACTGAAAAATCCCACTTAACTTTATTCTGATGATTTGCACTGCATGGGGTCAGCCAGGTTTGTGTCAACTGGACAGTAGCTGATGATGCCAATTCTCAAGCAGGCTTTCAAGTGAGGGTGGACCAATATTTAGACTTAATTATTTTGATGTGGGAAAAGGCTGATTCTCGATGCAAAAAAAAAAATGCTGTCAAGTATATTTTTTGTGGTGTGTGGATACTTTTCTTTACCCAACATGTTCCACAATTGTCACACAGAGGTTCTTGACTTCATTTGAATGTCAGTTTGCAGGGCTAAAATTTAATTTTTCAGTGTAAATGAGTCCATGTGGAACAACGATGCAAGCACTTCTGCTGCAACTGTACTGCTAAATGGACAGCACATGAATGTTGCCGTCAGGTGAAGCACACCAAAATCTTGGAAGCGCTGTTCAAAGTCTGGTAGCATGTTCTGAATTTGCTCAATGTACCGCCTGCAATTGAGTTGTGTGCAAAATGCCCCTTGCTTTTCCAGTTCTGATGACATGTTTTGGATGTTCAGTCGTGATACTGCAGCTTGGAGGACAGCAACTCCATTTTTTGTTTGAAAGCATTCACTGAGCTGATCATGTCCAGAACACATTTGTCTTTGTCTTTGCCTAGCAACTCTAAATTTAGCTCATTCAACAGCTCAGTTAGGTCGGTCATAAATGCCAAATCCAAGAGTGTTTTTATTTATTTATTTTTTTTTTCCAGCTGGGTGTATTCTTTAAGGTTCAAGACACAAAAAAACTTTAAAGTTGGGTAAAAGATCCCAAAACCCAGAAATTTGCCTCTACTGTCTACCATCTGTTATCTGTAACATGAGATCTGAGTACTGTCTGTCAGCTTCTTCTGTGTGTGAAAGTAATAGCCATCTTTGCATATTCTGAATGAGATTCAGTATTAGTTACGTAAAGAAAAAAACCCCCACAAAAATGGCACTATATGAACTGGCTAACAGTTGATGAAAACTTTAGCTAGCTAGTGAGCCTACCTCATAGCAGTGCTCTGGGCAGGCTGTGGAGGAACTATTGTAACAGTTAATAAATTTAAGAGGAGTAGGACAGTGGGCACATCTCATGTCAGTCAATCATGTTGGCCTGCCTGCCCAAGAAACAGTAAGAAAGAGTTTTGAAAATTGCTAGTCTATTTAAATTTTATTTTTAAATGAGGCATGATCTACCAACCTGCATATCGACATATTGGGTACCCCTGCTTTAACCCTCTGGGGTCTGAGGGTTTTTCAGGGCCCTGGAGAAGTTTTGACATGCCCTGACATTTGTGCATGTTTCATTTGCTTATAAAAATATCAATGGCTAAAGTCTGATTACACTGTAATCAGCACAAACTGGGCTACAATAATATGTGTGCAGCATATATGTACAAGTTTGTATTTTGGAGAAAATAAGTTATGCGTGGTTACTGAAAAAACAGCAAAAAAAAAGTTACTGAAATAAGGCCATAAAACTCATTCAAAACTTTTTTCCACAAGACCTTTGAGAACTGGATCTTGTAGCCTAGAGTTTTTGCTTCATGATGATTTTGGAAATCATCCTGGTCACTCATTCAGAGAAAACAATATATTGATTTAAATCTTCTAAGACACTTTTTGTATAGAAAGTCCATATGCAAGGAGGCGTGAATGATCATGCATAATGCTGCGATTCACACCTGAGAAGACAGAGACCCGCCTAATGAGCTGCATAATGAGCCTTTCAGTCAGGTATGTGAAATGCCAAAAGCTAGCCAAAACTAGGCAAAACAAAGTCTGAAAAGTAGAAATTCGCCCTTGAAAATGCAACGATTCGTCGTCGGAGTTGCAGTCTTCTTCTGATTAAAAGGTACATTCTTCCTCACTGTCCAAAAATCATCTGAAGAGCTTTCTCGCCTGAATAGCGTGCCATCTTCCAAACGTGTAGGAAAGTCAGAGAAAGAAACTGTCACGGTTCATGGATTCACCGGCCCCTTTGGGCCGTTTCTTGTATTACCGTTAATTAGTTCATTGTTTTCAGCTGCCACTCATTACCGGCTCTATTTAAGCCTCAGCATTTGTCCTGTCTTTGTCAGTTCGTTGTTTTCATGTTCTGTGTCTCCCACAGTTTCCGCGATCGCCTACTACTCTGGTGAGCCGCGGCTTTGCTGAGCCTTCCTCACCTAGTACTCGCTCTTTTTTTCACTTCAGCCTCAGACTTTCACTACCGAACGATCCAAGGTGGCTCTGGTACTGACGTTACTGTGGGGGACAGTGGTATGGGAGAATCAACATCCGTGCTGTGCCTTGTTCCAGACACTCGCCGAGGAGATGAAGAGGGTCTTTTGATCGTGCCATGACGGGATGTGAAGCGGCTCGGAGGCTGGCCGACTTGCGTCAGGGCGATCTGTCGATTTCGGACTACTCCATCGAATTCCGCACCCTGGCGGCGGAGTGTAATTGGAACGAGGAGGTGCAGTGGGATATGTTCCTGCATGGGCTGGCAGACCACATCCAGAGGGAGATATTCATGCTCGAGCTCCCTACATCCCTGGATGGGCTGATCGCTCTGGCCATTCGCACGCACGCCTACAGCATCAGGAACAGCGGGGGTTACGACGCGCCGTTCCAGTGGCCATGGAGCTCCCTGTTCCTTTCTCCAGCGATGTGGCCAGCCCTGCGCACGATCCGGAGCCCATGCAGGTGGGCAGAGCTCAACTGTCCCGGGAGGAGAAGGATCGCCGGCGGACAAGAGGACTGTGTCTCTATTGCAGAGGAGCGGGACACATCGCCTCGGGCTGTCCGGTAAAAGCCACTGCCCGACGGTAGATCAGAGGTTACTGTCGGGTGGAATATCGGCAGGTAAAGCCTCTTCCACCACTCTCCTTCCGGTACGGCTGCAGCGGGGATGCACTTTTCATCCCAGTCAAGCCCTTTTAGACTCTGGAGCAGAAGGTAAATTTATGGATATTCAGTTCGCTCACCAACTTCATCTGCCTGTGTCTACGCTTAACCAACCCATCTCTGTCAGTGCTCTCAATGGCCAAGCTCTCTCCACTATCATGCACACTACCGGTCCATTAACGCTCATTACATCAGGGAATCACTAGGAGGAGATATGCTTCCTCCTTGCCGACTCCCCGCTCGCTCCTGTTGTCTTAGGTCACCCCTGGCTTTCGCTCCATAACCCTCACATTAATTGGGGTTCCAATACAGTCCTATCATGGAGCAAATATTGTCATGCTAATTGTCTTGTGTCTGCCTGTTCGTCTGTGTTTAGTTTTGTTTCCCAGGAGTCGGTGGATTTGTCTAACGTGCCTAAGGAGTACCTGGACCTGAAGGGAGTGTTCAGTAAGTCTCGGGCCGCACCGTCCCTATGACTGTGCCATAGATTTATTGCCAGGTCTCCGCCTAAAGGCAAGCTATACTCGCTTTCTGCCCCAGAAAGGGAGGCCATGGAGAAATATATTTCTGATTCTTTGGCAGCCGGGCTTATCCGTCATTCCTCCTCCCTCGCAGGGGCTGGGTTCTTTTTTGTGGGCGGTTCTCTGCAGCCGTGTATTGATTACCGGGGGCTGAACAGCATCAAGGTAAGGAAAACTTACCCCTTGCCGCTGATGTCTTTCGACGGTTGCAGGGGCCGTGTTTTTTCACTAAACTGGACCTGCACAACACCTATCATCTGGTTCGCATAGGGGAAGGGGATGAGTGGAAAACCGCCTTTAATACGCCCAGGGGGCATTTTGAATACCTGGTTATGCCTTTTGGCCTGTCTAACGCTCCAGCGGTTTTTCAGGCACTCGTTAATGGCGTGCTGAGAGATATGGTTGATCAGTCCATATATGTCTACCTGGATGATATATTGATTTTTTCCTCCTCTCTCCAGGAGCATGTTCAGCACGTCAGGCGAGTGCTGCTCGAGAATGGGCTTTTTGTCAAGGTGGAGAAATGCGTTTTCCATGCACAGTCTGTTCCGTTCTTGGGGTTCATCTTTTCGTCTGGGGGGGTGTGCATGGATCCCGATAAGAGCAAGGCTGTGGTGGATTGGCCAACCCCTGACTCTCGCAAGGCCCTGCAGAGGTTTCTGGGGTTTGCCAGTTTTTACCGGCGTTTTATCTTCAGCCAACTCGCCACCCCTCTGACTGCCTTGACCTCCACCAGGACGGTGTTTAGCTGGTCGAGTGCAGCCCACGCTGCTTTTACCAACCTCAAGAGCCGCTTTGTTTCGGCCCCTATTCTCATTGCCCCCGATACTTCACGTCAGTTTGTGGTGGAGGTCGACGCTTCTGAGGTGGGGGTGGGCGCGATTCTGTCCCAGTGCTCCTCCACAGGCGGCAAGATGCATCCGTGCGCCTTTTTTCTCATCGCCTGTCCCTCGCCGAAAAGAATTATGACATTGCTAATAGAGAGATGTTGGCGATTAAGTTGGCCCTGGAGGAGTGGCGTCATTGGCTGGAAGGCTCGGGGGTGCCTTTTATCGTCTGGATGGATCATAAGAACCTTGAATATATCAGGTCCGCTAAACGTCTTAACTCCAGGCAGGCTTGGTGGGCTCTTTTTTTTTCGGTCGTTTCGTTTTCTCCATCTCGTATTGGTTCCAAAAATATCAAGCCCGACACTTTGTCCCGCGTTTTTGATTGTTCCGATCAGCAGACTACTCCCAAGCTTATTTTACCCGAGAAACTCGTGGTCTCCACTATCACTTGGGAGGTTGAGTCTAAAGTCCGCACGGCCTTACAAGGGGTAAGGCCTTCGTCTGGGCGCCCACCGGGTCAGTTATTTATGCCGGAGAGGTTAAGGTCTGACGTCATCCGCTGGAGCCACTGCTCTAAGATCCCTTGTCTTCCGGGGATTAGCCGTATGGCCTTTTTGGTCAAACAACGGTTCTGGTGGTCATCGATGGTTCCTGACATTCGGGAGTTTGTTTTGGCTTGCTCGGTCTGTGCTAGTTGTAAGACTTCCAATCGTCCCCCAGAGGGTCTCCTTCAACTGCTGTCTGTCCCTTCTAGACCCTGGTCCCACATAGCGCTAGATTTCGTTTCCGCACTTCCTCCGTCCCAGGGTAACACGGTGGTTTTGACCGTGGTGGACTGGTTCTTGAAGGTGAGACGGCGGTTACTGTCGTTGACCACATCTTTCACATTCATGGCCTCCCGACTGATGTGGTTTCTGACAGGGGTCCCCAGTTTGTTTTCAAATTTTGGAGAGAATTTTGTCAGTTAGTGGGGGCGAGCGTTAGCCTTTCGTCTGGTTTCCACCCTCAGAGCAATGGGCAGACCGAGCGAGCCAACCAAGATCTGGAGCGGGTGTTACGATGTTTGGCTTCACAGAACCCATCCTCTTGGAGCCAACAGCTTTCTTGGGTGGAGTAAAGGCACACAATTCATTGCCAGTGTCTTCCACGGGCCTTTCTCCGTTTGAGAGTAGCTTAGGGTACCAGCCACCCATTTTTCCGAGCCTGGAATCCGAAGTCGCGGTCCTCTCTGCCCACGCGTTCGTCCAGAAGTGCCGTCGCACCTGGAGAACTGTCCGTCAGACTCTTCTCCGGGTGGGGGCGCGCACCAAGGTTCAGGCTGATCGCCATCAGTCGAAGCCTCCCATCTACACTGTCGGTCAAAAAGTGTGGCTTTCCAGTAAGAATATTCCGCTCCGCTCCGTCTCGAGTAAGTTGGCTCCCAAATTCATTGGCCCATTCACTAAGATCCTTAGCCCAGTGACGGTCCGCCTCAAACTTCCTCCAGCGTACAGGAGAATCCACCCTGTGTTCCACATTTCCAAATTGAAACCTGTTTTTCACTCGCCTATTAATCCGCCGCGTCTCGTAGATGGAGAACCCGCTTATTCGGTCAACCGCATTCTGGACTCGAGATGGAGGGTACGTGGATTCCAGTATCTGGTGGACTGGGAGGGTTACGGTCCGGAGGAGAGAAGTTGGGTCCCGGCCAGGGACATATCGGATCACTCCCTTATCGATGATTACAATCGACCGCGCTCCTAGGAGGTGGGGTGCTGTCACGGCTCATGGATTCACCGGCCCCACGTCTTCCTCCACTGTTTACTTGCCTGTCATTACCCGCTACCGTCATTAAACATCTTTATTTTCTCGCACTTGAATCCGCCTCCAGTTTTTGCCTACTTTTATGGCATTGTCCGGGGGGGGCGTGTGCCTCTTACGTGAATCACCGAACTATTTTCCCTGTGAATAGCGTGTGGGTGTGTCCCGCCTCAGGTCATTATCAGATGATGAAGTGAGACAGAAAGACTGTACCTCTCCTTGCTTTCATATGGATTACATAAACTGAGAATATTTGTTATCAATTTGACCACTTCATTTAAAAGTAGACAGCTCAAGCTTTCCATAGATATATTTCTCATCTCTGTGTGTCAAGTATTCGCTGAGTTTCGGTTCATTTTAGTGACGCGTTTCAACAGAGATGCGCAGAGACTGAGACGGCTGAAAGCACACCCTGTATATTTACTTTATTTTACAAAAGCACAATGTTTTGTTGATATTGTGAGTGTACACAAATAAAAATAGACCCTTTACAGATTCAAACAATGTATTACTCTTATGTGAACGATCAAAAAAAGACGGAGCATTTTAAGTTCTTTTCGCTGTTATCATTAAAAACTGCAAGTGGTGGTGTCGTCGACCCCGGAGGGTTAAACAGTCTGGAAGATTCCAGAAATTGGTGTAATGACTTTTAGCAGCTTCTGATTGGCCAATTGTAATTAGCAGGTAATTGGGCGTGCACCTGTGCCTCTATTTAAGGGCCTGTCTTTAGAACCGGATTTTCTTGATACTTTGACACCGTGGGAAAATCTGAGCAATTCAGCTAAGACTTCAGGAAAAAACTGTGGACCTCCACCAGCCTGTTTTTTTCAGGAGCAGTTTCAAACAATTGTATGCAAATGTAAAAATCTTTGGACCACAGAGATGCTGCATCTTTCAGGAATGAAATTAACTCCCTGGAATGAATAAACTTTAGTTCAGCTGAACACCAAGACAACAACAAAGGAACTGGTGAAGGAGTTTGATGCTTCAGGTACCAAATATATACATCTGAAGTTTGCAGATGATCACCAATATGTTGCAGCATCATATTTTAGGGGTGTTTTGGTGGAAAAGGGACTTGTGTGCATCACAAGGAAGGAGGATTATCTAGAAATACTGAACTTGGTCAAAGTCGGGTCTTCCAGTAGGACAATGGTCCTAAGGATACTTCAAAAGTTGTAATGAGGACTTAAATACACCAAAGTGAAAGTAGTGGAGTGGCCATCACAAAGCCCTGACCTGAATCCCATAGAAAAAGCATGTCTGAGCAAGCAGGCCCACAAGCCTTACTCCAGCAAAATATTGTGAGAAGCATGTGGTTGGCTACCCTAATCATTTAATTCAAGCAATTAAAAGGCAATGCCAACAAATACTAGCAAGGTTCATGTAAATTGCAAATAGTAAATAAAACAGCAATAGAAAATAAAAGCTAAAATAAATCTATCTCTTATCTTTTATTTTGAAATTGATCCCTTTATGAAAATTAAGTAGATACCTTGATTGACTTAGCACGGTAAATGTATGGTAACATGAAATGTATGGAGTTGTGAAAAATTGAGTTTGATTGTCTTTAGTCTAGGTGTATGTAAACTTTCATAATTTTTTGCTGATTGCATAAGTGTTCACCCCCTGGGTCAGTACTTGGTAGAGCCACCTTTGGCTGCCATTACAGCAGCAAGTTCTGAAATAAGTCATCTTGGCGAAATTGTTCAAGCTCTGTCAGATAGGATGGAAACTGTTGGTGTCTTGCCACTGGCAATTGAGATCTGGGCTTTGACTTGGCCATTCTGACATACTCAGGGTTTTGGTTTTGAACCACTCCAGTATTGAATAACTATTTCTGTGGACTCGACGGTTTATGATGTATTCAAAAATCAAACTATAATCAATGAACGTACTTAATTTTAAGTTTGATTTTTTTCAGAAGTATGAAGTTGTATTGTTCATCAATGCAGTGAATGGATAATTAATTTTTAGACTCGATTACTAGTAAAGCATCATTTTTGCCATAGTATGGTATTAGTATTGAACATTGTGATACTAAAGTTGGCAGTTGTGACACTCCATTCTACTAGTTATGTGACTTTTAATGGCAACTGGTTACACAAGAACTAATTTAACGAGTACTTATGTAATATACTAGTACTAAATGTAATAATCTGTTATGGGGCTAGGCGAGAGGATGTTCAAATGTCACGTTTGCCCAGGAGGGCAATATATATAATTATATCTATATATGGTGGGAAAGGAGCCAAGTGTGGAGACGGATCAAAAGACTCTGCCTAAAATGCAGTCCCCTAGAGCAGGACTCGAACCAGGGAGTTTGCGAACCCCAAGCCGCAACGTTACCAGCTGAGCTAATTCAATTGTGTAGGATGTGTGATTGTTGCGGTGCTTGTGAAACTGGGACGGGGAGCTCAGTGCCAACGGCTGAACTCAAAAGCGCCGCAGCGCGACGAAAAACACAACTCAAAACTGGCCTTCCTTCTGGCCGAACTC
>CM074928.1:16345108-16356654 GCA_037576815.1 Pangasius larnaudii
CTGTACACACAGTATATCCACCTTCCTTCTCTCCATCATATCAGCCAGCTCTCTACCTTTCCCTGTCATAGTACCAATATTCAGAGGTCCTATTCTCAGTCCTACACTCATACCTTTCCTCTTCTCTCTGTCTATGCACTCTCCTCCCTCCTCTACTTCTTCGACCAACAGTAGCCCAATTTCCATCGGCGCCCTGTAGGTCACCGGCGCTGATGGCGGTCATTGTTAACCCGGGCCTAGACTGATCCGGTATGAAATTCAGAGTCATGACGATTCGCATGATTAAATTTTGAAATGTTTTACGCTGGATGCCCTTCCTGACGCAACCTTCTCTATTTATCCGGGCTTGGGACCGGCACAGACTTCTGTACTGTACTGTATTGTGACCCCTATGGCTAGATTTATTCTCTGTACTCTGTACTGTGACCCCCATGGCTAGATTTATTCCTGTACTCTAAGCAAGTAAAATAATAATAATAAACTGTAAACACTGTAAGTAGTCAAAAAGTGACAGTGGGCAATATTGCACATATAGTAGGCAGTCAGAGTCTGATGATAATCAGTCACAGTGCAATGTAAAATGTAAATGATAAAATGCAATGCATGGAAGATGGAGTGGGTTGTGCTTGTGGTGATGGTATTGGTTTGAGTTTAACAGTCTGATGGCCTGCAAGAAGAAGTTGTCCCGCAACCTGCTGGTGCGGGATCTGATGCTGCAATACCTTCTGCCTGATGGTAGCAGTGATACACTGCAGGTGTAGAATGATTTTGAGGATGTTGGGGCTCATTCCAAACTTTCTCAGCCATCGGAAGAAGTGCCTCTGGTGAGCTTTCTTCACCACTGCCTCGCTGTGAGTGGACCATGTGAGGTCTCTTTGTGGACAGCTTGGTGATTTGAACACCAAGGAACTTGAAGCTGTTGACCCGCTGCACTGGCGTCCCATCGATGGTGATGGAGGTATGCTCCCTGTCCTGTCTCCAAATTCCACTACAAGCTCTTTGTCTTTTTGATTTTGAGTGAGAGGTTGTTTTCCTGGCACCAGTGTGTCTGAGTGGGCACCTCTTCTCTGTAGGCTGTCTTATCAGTTTTGGTGGTCAGACCTACCACCATTGTGTCGTCCGCAAATTTGATGATGGCTTTGGAGCTGTGTGTGGCCACATAGTTGTATAAGGAGTACAGGGGAGGGCTGAGAACACAGCCCTGCAGGGCTCCAGTGTTGAGGTTAGTGGGGAGGAGATTCTGACCACCTGGCATCTGCCTGACAGGAATCCAGCTGCACAGGAAGCTGTTCAAGCCCAGAACCCATTTCCATTTCCAGTCAAGCTTGGAGGGTGTAGCTCCCTGGCTTAAAAAAGGATAGACCCTCCGACTGATGATTCCCACACTTTATTTGAAAGCTTTCACAGATAACCTCTATGCAGCCATAACTCAGTGAAAATCAACGTAAGAGCTTGTACAAAAGAGAAAACAAAATACCAAAATAAATAAACTTTGAAACAAACATACATCAAACCAAACATACATAAATAAACTTATTATTGAAAATCAAACAACCTAAACAACCTTGCTACAGAGCAAACAACTCCAAACAATCACATAAATCTGACAGATAGCCATGAAATCCACGAACCTTGGACGCCACAACTATGTGCGCTTAGGTCTTGTTCCATACTGAAATGTTTGCACGCACTTGCCATATATCTGCTCGCGCATAAATGTCACAATAAAATACCTCCATTACCATTACACAAATGAAGCACAAATTTGAAGAAATTAAGCATCATACAAAAAATATAAAAAATAAACAATTCAAAGAATACAAATATCTGGAAAAAAAGAAATAATAATAAAGTACACAGTATAAAACAAAATCATTAACAGAGGGCACAATGGTATTGAATGCTGAGCTGTAATCCATAAACAGCAGGTGTGGAGTGGTTGGTATGATAAGCAAACAGCAATGGGTCGAGCGAGGCAGGCAGCACAGAGCAGATGTAGTCTGTGATGTGCCTCTTAAAGCATTTGCTGATAATGGGGGTCAGAGCAATAGGGCACCAGTCATTCAAACAAGTTACCATAGATTTCTTTGGTATGGGCACAGTGGTGGACATTTTAAAACATAGGGGGACAACAGAGAGGGAGAGGTTGAACATGTCCATGAAAACACTTGCTAATTGGCACATGCATACTTTAAGGAAACCGCCGGGGATGCTGTCTGGACCCACGGCCTTGAGGATATTCACCCGTCAGAAGGATCTGGTTACGTTCACTACAGAGAGTTCACTAACCTCGTAACTTCATCCGGAAGAGAGGCAGTGGTGTTCATAGCGGAGTATGTATTTCTTTTAAAGTCTGTGATGATGTTAATTCCCTGCCATATGTCTCTTGTGTCGGTGGTGTTGAACTGTGCTTCTATCTTGTCTCTGTTATGTTCCAGTATCGGAGTAAACCTCAATGTCGCCATTAGGGGTGGACCGAAACATCCCCCAGTGCACATGATCAAAACAGTCTTGTAGCATAGAATCCGATTGGTCCGACCAGCACTGGATCGTTTTGAGGGTGGGAGCTTCCTATTTCAGCTTCTGCCTGTAAGCCAATGTCTAAAAGTGTCTGTTTGTCATAGACAATGAGGCTGACTCCTTCCAACATGAAAAACATAAAATTGTAGACAAAACAAACAAAAACTGCCAAACTGGGTCGGAGCTCGCAGCACTGCAGCCATACTTGGTGCCATCTTGGACCCTTAAGACTTATTATTCAAAAGTTATTCGTGCTATGAGCCAAATATTTAGATTAGAACTAGATATTTATATTTCAGCCTTTGCTGCCAATGAAAAATATACTGTTAAACTTTATCTGTGACAAATAAAGATTTATAAAAAAGGAATGTTTTTAGGAAAGACATGTACTGATTTGGCGGTCATGTTGCCAGTTTTATGTTGTCAAGATTATTTTGTTTATTTTGTTTGTTAGAAAAATACTGTTGCCCAGAACATCACAAATGTTCTTGCATAACTATTGCATGCCACAGTGTGTCAATATGTGAACTTATTCAAATAATACTTTCTTTTACATTTGTTTAAAGATCTATAATACTTTGAATATATTCTTTCTCTTAGTAAAGTTTTCCCTCTTGCCAGTCTGCAAGCAGCTGTACCTGCTGCTATTTCTGTGATCTGTGCCGAGGATGGTTAAAAAATTGTACAGATAGGACCACTTCAAATCCATTGGTAGCAACCAATGCTTTCTGTAGCAACCACTGCATACCCTGTATATGAAGAGCCTGGAAATGAAGAGCCAGCCAAAGAGCACTTTGCCACTTTGCAGGACAAGTCAAGTCGCAATTTCAAAAAATTCGCAGTAGTCTCAAGGCAGTCTTGAGGGGTACCATCAGAGGGTGTCATCATATATTCAGAGGGGTTGACAGAGCAGCACTTTTCTATCGTCAGCTCAGGTGTGTTCAGCAGTAATTCATAGACCATCTTCCTGACATTGGTAATTACGAATGATGAACTAGTGAGCAGAGCATGTAGTCCATGGGTAGTGTACATAGCAATAGGGGTTCCCATCGTAATTGTGAAAGCTTCCTTGTAGGCAATTTTGACAGGGTTGAGCTGACAACTAAAATGTGGAATTGGGTTGTCAGGGTCCTTTTGAGTTAGGACGGCATTCACAAAGCCATTCTTTTTGGCCACATACAGTGGTGTAGTGGTGTAGTCTGGGTTGCCTAGTGCTGGTGTTGTCAATGATGCTTGTTTTAGTTTAACAAACATGTTGTCTGCCGTGGTAGTCCAGACCACTTTGACTCTTTAATCATGTCCAGTAATCGTCTAGTCATGGTCGCATAGTCACAAATTCATTGTAGAATGATGTCAATTCTGTCAGGATCCCACTTCCTACTGGTTCAAGAGTGTAGCCTCCCCATGTATTTGACCTCTGTCTTAACATACTGTAACTTGGCTTTGTCCACTTTTGACCTTTCTCTGTGAGATATTTTATTATTTTGGATAAAAGTGGATAGAATGGCCTTGTGCTTCCCCTTCAGATATCTTCACTGATAGACTCTGATAGAGGTTTCCTAGTCCTTCAACACTTATCCATTCCACACTGGTTTGTGCCATGTGCACTATAGTTCCCAGCAACTGAGGCTGGATATCAGTTTGTCTCATCTGAAACCACGCCTCTTGTTCAGCAGTTAGGTGCACTTCAGCAGCTATGCCTTCTGGTCCCAGATAGATGTGTCATGCATCCATTAGAGTTAGCTTACTGTCTCAGTATTCATGCCATTGTTGACTGTGTTCCTCTTGACAGTCTGTTGAGTCACAATTCATATTGCAATGCTAGGTTTTCCAGATACCCTTGCAGGTATGCAATGTTTTTCTATCTCGTCCATATTTCTTCCAGCTCTGTGTCACCAGATAATTCGAATCAGTATACCTGTGCAGTATGATTCAGGTCTGGGGATAAAAAGTACATTCCCATGTTAGTGTCATCCTGTTTGAAAGACACTGTTAAGCCTGAGGATTTACAGTAAATTTTTGTGTTGATTTTGCATAGAATATCTCTCCTGAGGATATTAATTGGTGAAGCTGGGGCATCCACCCACTGCTAGTATTTGGAGCTCAGTAAATTGGACAGTTTGAGGTAGTCCTGTGAAGCCAATCACAGTTCCCCAGTTCAATTCAATTCAATTCAAGTTTTATTTGTATAGCGCTTTTTACAATGTCATTGTCTCAAAGCAGCTTTACACAAACAAAAGTAAGATGAAGTGTGAGAGTGTGTGTCTGATGAGCAAGCCGAGTTCACAGTACAGTTTTACTGCAGTTCCCATATTATGTCCCACAATACATTCCTATGCATATTGAAAGGTTTCTCATTATGGTGAATGGTATTAATAACTGCTGACAGGCCAGCTTTCATGAAAATCTTTTAAATCATGCCTTTCCCTGATACATGCATCAGCATGCCTTTTATGTTTCCCAGGGCCAGGCACTGCCCTGCTGTTTATGCCTCAAGCTTGGTTATCCAGCCCTGTCCATCCACTTCCAGTTTTGGTAGGTCGCTCGCCTTTCCTTTCATATGAGTATTGCCTCATGGTACTTAACTGGGGTTTATTTTAGCATTCAATATGGGTAATGGATGAGTTCTTTTCCTACTATGTTTCTTTTTGTTACTTTGGGTGAGGGTTCTCTGCAGGAGCACATGAACGCAATAGCCATACGAGTGCTTTCCAATAACTCATGAAATAATGTGTGGTCTGGGTTTTTCTGTGACATTGAGACTGCCAGTGCTCTTGCATCTTTCAGCATTTCTCGGGCCACTCTTTTCTCTTCTTTCCTTAGCTGCCTTAGTAGTTGTTTTGTCTTTTTCTCTTTCTTGTCTTCAAACTTTAATTTCAGTAATAATTTCCTAATCCTAACCCTTTAAATTAGTTTACAGAAAATTTTTCTATTTCTTTTTCTATTTCTCCTAAAAGTATCTTCTATTTTTCTCCTACAGCCTGTGTCCAGAGGGTAGCTACTAAACCATTTTTCCAACTAACAAGTCTTTTGATGATCCAGATCTCACCTATAAGGTGATAGAGGTCTGATATCGTAAGCTGGAATGTCTGTGATATGTTGGGTTACTGTTTTCGTCTACCATATAACCACAGTCTATGTTTGATGCTGATACCTAGGCAGAAATAAATAATAATTTTGAATCTTGAAATGGGTAATCTGACTTGAAATGGGTAATCCGCCAACCAATTAGGTTCCCTACTGTCCACACTTCTCTCAGCATCCATAATAAAAAGTCCTGTTGTTCTAAGTCTAAGTCAGCTGCCAATTTTCTCAGATTCCCCACAGTTTACTGTTTGTCATCTGATGTCTGATATTCCTCTGCTCTGTCATTTTTGTGGCCCAAAAGGGGTTCTTTGTCCACTAGTGGACAGTTTTAATTCTATCTCTCTTTGTGATGTTATTGGCAATACTTATACATTTTATGATTCATCAATAATCAGGTTCACACACTCTTACGCACTCTACCACTCACACACACATGCACAGTTATACAGTACTGTATATACAAGTTGTGACGGCGGACGAAAATCATTCATCGCTCCTCGCACAACCACCGGCAGGGTGCTGAAAGGACAGCGCCGGATCACCACCCACATTGTTTTGGATAGCTGGAGTGCGCGTGGCTGCGAGGCGGAGAAAATTAAGGCGGCACGTCTGGCACTCATTGCGGGAACGAAGACACTGCTTGGCCTGCACTGCTCACTCATCCCTTCCACTCATTTATCTGTACTTAAAATAAACAGCACATTTCCCCCGCATTCTGACTCCGTCCGTCTGTGTTCAGCCTCTGTGTGGTCCCATGCGCCACAAAGTGTATATAAGTAACGTGCAAAATGCTAAAAATTTAGATGGCAAATGAGCAATGTACTGATTATACAAGCTTACTTAACTCGATTTAAAATGAAAAAATGCTAAAATCAGATATCCTATAAACAATGCATTAACCGATGTTCTGGTGTTCCACAAGGCTCTGTTTTAAGCCCACTGCTCTTTTCGTTATGTACGTTACCTCTGGGCAAAATAATTTGTAAACATGGTATGAGTTTCCACTGTTATGCTGATGAAACACAGTTGTATGTTACAGCAAAGCCAGAAGAGAGATACCAGCTTAATAAAGTTGAGGAACGTGTAAAGGACATTAGACACTGGATGCTTATTAACTTTCTTTAATGAATTCTGACAAGACAGAAGTAATAGGACCACATGCAGCTAGAAGTAAGCTTTCTGAGTGTCAGATTACATAATAACTCTGGATGGCTATAAGACATAAAAACTCCTTCCTATGTGCCTTTCAAATGGATTAAAAAAGTTTCTAAAATATGTTATTAATGATTATCAGACCTATTGTGTGCCAAACATTAATGAACAATAATGGATAAGTTTTTGTTTTGTTTTGATGTGATAAATATAGCTAATGGTAATATTGAAAATATAGGATTACTTTCAATTGATCAAGACAAAGCCTTTGATAGGGTTGATCAGTTTTATCTATTTAAAACCCTTAAGTCGTTTGTTTTTGGTGAAAATTCTATTTTCATGGGTTGAACTTACACTGGAGCCTCTGCATTGATAAAGGTAGAGGGTGGGCTAAGTTATCCAGTGTTAGTTAATAGAAGTATAAAGCAAGGCTGTGCATTATCAGGGCAGTTATACTCTTTGGCTATGGAGCCTTTGCTCTGCCAACTGAGGAAGAAATTGCAGGGGTTTCAAGTCGAAGGTTTCGAAAATAAACGAATTACCTTTTCTGTATATTCTGATGATTTAACAGTTTTTATAAGATGTGACAATGATGTATGTCAATAAAAAGGCCCCATCAGCTAAAGTAAATTGGGAAAAGAGTGAAGGATACCTAATAGCATAACAGGGTCCCCCCAGTACTTCCAAGGAGAGTTAAATGGGGATGAGAAGGCTTGAAGATATTAGGAGTGTATTTAGGAATGGAACAATATCAGCAGAAAAACTGGGAGGGTATGGTGGAGAAAATGTGTGACCAGTTGTCTCAATGGTCTTGGGTGCTGCTGCAGCTATCTTATGGGGTAGATTATTGGTCGCAAACAATCTGGCCGCTTCTGCATTATGGTATAAAATGAATGTTCTGGATCCCCCAGACAGCGTTGTTCAAGAACTACAAAAGAAGCTAATTGATTTCTTTTGGGCTGGACAGCACTGGGCAAAAGCTGCTGTACTTTTCCTGCCTATTCAAGAAGGAGGACAAGGCCTGATGAACATTAGAAACAGAATCAAGACTTTCAGACTTCAAGCAGCACAAAGATCGCCGTATTTGGAACCTTCCTTGGCTGATACAGCTCGTGCTCTGTTACAAAAAGCAGATGTTTTCAAATACAATGTGGAACTGTTTTTAATCAGACTGGTTAACATGGAATTGAGGGACATTTCCCCATTCTATAAAGCAGTTTTAAGAGCGTGGGCCTCAGTTTTTAAAGAGGAACCTCACAAATCTTGGACTTTGGATGAACCCCTTTTTCAACAACCTGCTGATACAAACACAGGTGCTGGAACCTTGGAGTGTGCAAAATATAATGGCAAGAGCGGGGTACAAAAATTGCTGAACTAAAGAATGGTGCAAACTGCAAGAGCCCATAGGAAATGTGCAACTTGATAGGATTCAAGTCTACAACAGTAATGAAGAGAATAAGGGAAGGACTATTTTCAGCATTACTAAATTTAGAGAAAATGAACTTGCCGAACAGGACAGAGAAAGGCATGACAAGTTTCCCCAACTACTGGTCTCAGCAGCGGTGGACGTGGAGCCAGAAGAAGGTTCTCTTCTGAGTTTCAAGACTCCAAAGTTGAAAGGCTTTGAGAGAGTTTCAAAGAAGGCACTATACACCATTTGTATGAAACTGTCTCACTACACCACACTCAAAGACCAGCACCTCAGGCCAGACTCATTCCCCAAGGGCTGCTGGAGGTCCCTGTACAAACCTTCTATAGAGAAACGCCCTGCAGATCTCCAATGGAGGTTTGTTCGCTGGGCGGTAGCTACACGTGGCACATATTGACCTCACTGTAGAGAAAGAGTGTCCTTTTTGTAGCACTGAAGAGTCAATAGATCATTTGTTTTTATATTGTTTTAGGTTAAGAGTATTGCTTCTGATTTTAGGGGGGTGGGTCAGAGAACTGGGGGGAAATTTTGATGAAGACCTTTTTATTTTTGGACCTAAATATGTTGCCTCAAAGAGGAAACAATTTTAATTAATCAACTTCTTGGTTGGAGAAGCAAAGCTGGCCATATGGATAACATGAAAAAAGAAATTGAAAGGAGAGGGTGTAGTAGACCCTGAGACAGTATTAAAGGCTCTTATAGTTGCTAGAATTAGGGCTGAGTTTGCATACTTTAAATTGACGAACAATCTCATTGGTTTTATTGAAGCGTGGTCTTCGAATGATGTTTTGTGTACAGTGCACTGTAAAAAAGAAAATTGTAAAAAAAAAAAAAAAAAAACAACGAAATATTCTGGCAGCTGGGGTGCTATTTTGCATTTTGTAAAATAACAGGAATAAAATAACTTGTAAAATTACAGTAATCTTCCATTGTTAAAATACAGGTTTTTTGCTTTAATTTTACATGAGATATTGTATATTTTTGTTTGGCTTTTAATGTTTAAAGAACAATATTTCCTCGTGTAAAAACAATGAAGTTAGCTATAAATACTGCTATAATACAAATAATGAGCCTTAAAAGTGCAAAACAGTGCTGTAATTAGTTGGGTTTTATGACATCATTTTATTTAAAAAACTTGTATATTTAATCAATATACCCCAGGTTTACTGAGTTTTTACCTGTTATTCTACAAAAAAAACTTGTATATTTAAAAGATGTTTGTTATAAAAAAAAATATGCCCACCTTTAAAATGTATGTATTTAACCTTACATGACAAATTACACAATGATGAGATTAGCTTTTCAATAACAGCACACACTTGCTTCCTTTTCTCAACATTTAATTCTGTTGCCCAACAGACCAGAAAAGAAAACAGTTGCACCTCTTGCAACATTCTTGCTTAGAAAACTGTGCAATACTGTATGTAATGTCCAACATTTGCTATAAAATAAAAATAATCTGCACCAAATGGCTTTTAAGAAGCCATAAGTAATATAAAAAAATAATCAAACTAAAAATTAAACAGTCTGGATACCCGAAACATACAACCAAGAAAACACACAATGCTACTTGGTTGTGCAGCTTTTGGTCAGATACATTAAAAGAGTCATCGAAACAAAACAGAACATTTTTAAATAAATATATATAAAAACAATTAAACAAAAGGTACTAAAACCACAGTGAATATGGCCACCTGGTGCTGCAGAGTTCCAACAATTGGTTACTTGTGGCCAACTGTACCTGCAACTGTGATTCACACCAGGTACACTGAAGGTAGACTGAAACAGTCGCCCATTATGAGGGAAAAAAACAAAAACAAAACCAAAAATCAAGCAGTAAAATTAAAATGTCCACTTTATGCCATCCACTTTATCTCAAAAAAAACTGATGACTTTTAAAGAATGTTTCTTTCTTACTCCATTCATAGTCTGCAATTTTTGCCAGCAGCTTTTTTGATGTGGTCTTCTCCACTTTATCTTGAAAAGGCATCTGTCAAATGAAACAACTTCAGTGATGAAATATTGACTCTGCTGTAACTCATTTAATATATTATAAGTAAAATTGGGAGAATAGAGAAAATTTGCACAGAGAATTTTTGTGGTGAGAGTTAGCATATTCTCCCTGTACCAGAAATACCCTTTATGTCCAAAGAAGTTAGGTTAACTGGTGACTCTGTATTGGCCATACTACTTTTAAGGAACAGAAGATAAATTGATGATTGTCTACTCAAAGGTTTGTATCATCATTATTTTATAAACAAAATCTTAGCAAGAGCTCTCACGTTGATGTTAGGTGTGACAGTTGCATTTGGAGCCTGCTGCTAAATCTTGACATGAGGATGAATCAGGAATTTAAAAAAGAGACACAGCCAAAACACATATATCAATATTCAGTTGCATTATTAAGAAGTAACAATGTATTGGTACACTCAGATGTTGCCAACAACCTGGTCCTCTAATGACCAGTGTAGTGAATGACAGTTGGAATAGTGATGAAAAAAATCTGTCAACAGATCAAGAACACTCTCCAGGATGTGTGTTAAAGATAACCAAAAAGAGCAACTGTTTTTTGTAGATGGATTAATTAAAAGTGCAAACTGCGGCCTTCCTAATTGCCACCAAATTGAATCAATCACTTTCTGACAGAGTCTCATAGGTAGGGTCTGTTGCACAGCTCTTGTATTGGACTGCATTAGATTATAGAGGGTTAACTATATCTGTTTTGATGAATAAAATTGTCTTCTGCTTTCTTACCTCTGCAAGAACTCCAATGTTCAAAAAAAATGACAACACAACAAACACAACACAATGACAAACACAAGGCCTTTACAATATGAACAGTATGAACTGAACTGAACCTACTGAACAAAACCTGTACAAAACCTTTACTGGAGTAGAAACGACTGAACTGCCACGGATTCTCTGACGTCAAGAATTTTGACCACCTGCATCAACTCAGGCAGTGAGGCTATTTATCACTTGTCTCAATCCTCTCCTCTGCTTACAGACAATGGGCCTATTTTACAACGTCATCTGCTCACCTTTGTCTCCGTGCAGCAATACTTGGAGATTTTAACATTCATGTCAACAAGCCCTCTTGCCATCTTGCTACAGAATTCCTGCAGTTATTGGATTGCTTAAACCTCAAACAACATGTTGATGTTCCTACACACACTAAGGGGAACATTCTTGATTTGGTCATTACTGAGTCTCCCCTTTTAAATGCACCATTTGTGTATGATCTGGGTGTATCTGACTGTAAGGTCATCTCCGTTGAGCTGCCTTTTCTGTCTTCCCACATCAAGCCCAAACGTGAAATACGTTTCAGAAATCTGAAAAACATTAACACAGAAAACTT
>CM074928.1:16371675-16408019 GCA_037576815.1 Pangasius larnaudii
CCGACCAGTACGCAGTTCTGTTTGAAAGTGACCAAGTGACAGTAGTGCAAATAATACAGAGTAGTGTAAACATAATGAAATTGTAGATCTGGGTTGGAGTGACCTGCAAAAAGCCCTGATCTCAACCACACTGAACACCTTTGGGGTGATGCGGAATGCTGAATGCACCCCAGGCCTTCTCATCCGACATCAGGGCCTGACCTCACTAATGCTCTTGTGGCTTAATGGTAAAATCCCCACAGCCATGTTCTAAAATCTAGTGGAAAGCCTTCCCAGAAGAGTGGAAGCTATTATAAGGGAGGACTTAATCTGGAAAGGAATATTCAAAGAACACATATGGGTGTGATGGTCAGGTGTCCACAAACTTTTGGCCATATAGTTTGCATACAAATCGAGTGAATAGTGTAGGAATTGTAAGAATTACACAAGAGGTCCCCGCTTTTAAATCACCAAAAGTAATTGGACAAACTAACAATCAAATTAAATTTTCATGTTAATCTTTGCAGTCAATGACTGCCTAAAGACTGGAACCCACAGACATCACTAGACGCTGGCTTTTTACCAGGCCTTTACTGCAGCTGTCTTCAGTTCCTGAGCATTTTGCCTTCAGCAAGGGAAATGCATGCTCAATTGTATTCAGGTAAGATGATTGACTTGACCTTTGAAGAATACTCAATTTTTTGCCTTGAGTCTTGGGTTGCTTTCGAAGTATGCTTACGGTCATTGTCCACCTGCACTGTGAATCAGCTTCCAATGAGTTTTGAAGCATTTGCCTGAGTCTGAGCATATAATATAGCCCTTGACACTTTCAGAATTCATCCAAGCAGTAACATCATTAATAAATACAAGGGAATCAGTTCTATTGGCAACCATTCACGCCTTAAGATGAGGTGGTATTATTTGGATCATGAGCAGATCCGTCCCTTCTCCATAATCATATCTTCCCATCATTCCTGTACAAGTTAACCTTTGTCTCTCACAATTCAATTCAAATTTATTTGTATAGCACTTTTTACAATGGACATTGTCACAAAGCAGCTTTACATAAATAAATACATTCAGGATATACATTTTAAATGTATTAATCTATCACTAATGAGCATGCCAGAGGCAACGGTGGCAAAGAAAAAACTCCCTGAGATGATAAGAGGAAGAAACCTTGAGACAACTGTCCATAGGACATTATTCCAGACTTTTCAGATGACTTTGGCCAATTCTATTCTGGTCTTCATGTTTTTGAGGCTTACCAATGGTTTATATCTTGTGGTAAACTCTCTGTATTTACTCTGTTGAAGTCTCCTCTTGATTGTTACCTTGACACAGATATGCCTGCCTTCTGAAAGGTGTGCTTGATCTGGCTAAATATTGTGAAGGTTTTTTTGTATTTTTTTTTCTAAACCAGGCATGGGAATTCTTATGTCATTCTCCAAACTTGTTTTCCATGGTCGTCCAGGCCTTTTTTTGGTGTTCCTTAGCTCCCTAGTCCATTCTTTCCTTTTAAGAATGTACCAAATAGATGATTTGGCCACACCTAATGCTTTTATGTGTTATCTGATGCATTTGTTTTGATTTTCCGACTCATTACAGCTTGCTTCACTGGCATTGACGGCTCTTTGGACTTCATATTGAGAGATAACAGCAACAGATTCAAAATGAAAAATGCCAAACGACAAACTCTAGACCTTTTATCTGAAGGAATAACACACACCTGGCTATGGAATTAGCTGAGCATTCATCCAATTTGGTTGTAAATATGCTCAAATTATAGCTGAAAGTCTGCACTTTGAGCTCATATTCATTATTTAATTCACTCCAATATACCGTGGTAGACACCTAAAATAAAAACTCTGTCAGTGACCAAATATTTATGGACCTGACTGTATGTAAAATGCTAAACTGTTGTTGTATAATCTGCTCAAGTATATTGATTATACCATTATGTCAGAGCCCTGAGTCATGACTGACTGAGCTACTATTTGCTTGCTAGTTGACACTGGCTAATCCATCACGTTTATCAAAGCAATGTTGGTATAAGTTGTTAATGTAACGTGCCAACTGAAAATAGCAGTAACAATTTGAACTCAAAACAACATACTTTTTGATGGGAAAAAAAAAAATCACTCTCTATGATTTTCAGACAGCTGTGACACCTGCAGCAACCATCTCAATAGAGAAGTGGACTCTTATGCTCTGTTCGTTCTGTTATTGGAATACATTTAAAAAGGAGAGACTGGCTACTCTTACCAAGTTACTTCAAGTGTTAGCTAAGGTCAAACAGTCAACTGGTTTGAAATTGGTATGAAATTTGCCTGCCTTGGTTTATGCCATTAAATCCACCTGATACCCCCATGGAATAAAACCACTCAAGAATCATCCTATAACCCTCTGTTTTTAGAAGTAAGTAAGAAAAAAGAAGCCTTTATTTGTCATAAAACTTATAGTCAGGTCCATAAGTAATTGAACAGTGACACAATTTTCATAATTTTGCCTCTATACACCACCACAGTGGATTTGAAATTAAGCAATCAAGATGTGATTGAAGTGTAGAATTTCAGCTTTAATTCAAGACATTTAGCAAAAATATTGCATTAATTGTTTAGGAATTACAGCCATATTTATTTATTTATTTATTTTTATATAGTACCTCCGCTTTCACAGGTTCAAAGATAATTATACAATGGACTGATAAGCAGTTCAATGGCCAGATGTGGCCTGTTTCCTCATTATTTCATGACAAACTGAGGAGATAAAAGGTGGAGTTGATTTGGTAGCTGTTCATGGTAACTCTCAATATGTGGCAAGCTCAGCAACACCAAAAGACCTGTAAGACCATGGCAGGCAACTAAAGTGGATGATTGCTTAATACTTCCCTTGGTGAAGAAAAATCCCTTCACAACATCTAGCCAAGTCAAGAACATGCTCAAAGAGGTAGGAAGTGTCTAGAGCTATACTTTCTGCTCAGATTCAGCCAAATTCTGCAAAACTGATAGGACAGCGCTTCACAGTACAGACGGATAATGACCCAAAACATACCGTGAAAACAACCCAAGAGTTTGGAAATGGAATGTTCTTAAATGGTCTATCACTGGTACCTCAATTCAATTGAGCGTGGTTTTCACTTACTGAAGGCGGCTGCAGTAAAGGCCTGGCAAAGCATCTCAAGGGAGGAAACTCAGCATTTGGAGATAGACCTGACTGTACATTACAGCATAGGGAAATTCTTTTCTTCACATATCGTAGCTTGTTAGGAAGTTGTGGTCAGAGCACAGGGTCAGCCATGGTATGGTGCCCCTGGGGCAAAGAGGGTGAAGGGCCCAGCAGTGGTAGCTTTGCAGCCTTAACCTTTGAGCCACCACTGCCCTCTCTTGTTCAGCTCAGCTGAACAATAGATAGATAGATTAGAACTGATTCAAAGCAATTTCTTATGGCATACTGCACGCAAAAGGGCACTTGCTGAGATGCAAGGAGAGAGAAGAAAAGATCAAGCTGCTACTCTTTGGTTATCTGGTGGATAATACAGTAAGTGCATCAATTCATTCAAAATAGCTAGAGTTCTATAAATACACACCAGTTATTTAAAGGCCCATTCACTGTCCCTTCATGGCTTGTAACCCTTCCTTTGAAATTTACCAGAAACAAAGCTTTCAAGCTCTAGGCTACCTATAAATCTTTCATATTATTTTCATCCAAATAAATACTCATTTAGAACATTTAATACCATTTCTAACATGCATTACTATAATTCATGCTTTGCTGGTTTGTGTGCTCAATACATATTATTTTACCAATTTTGAACCATATTGCATATTGAACCAATTTTGTGTTTGCTGTCTCAGATCTAAACTGAAGCCAGCTACTATTCCAGAACTCTGATCTTCAGATCATTTTTATAAATTCTTAATTAATACTTAAGTTACATCATCAATGATTTATGGTCATTGATATTTAAAAAAAAAAAACAATTCATAACAATGTAATTATCATTAATTATTTTACTAATAACTAAAGCCCTGAATATTAATATGCAAAGACTTATGAGACTGATTTGCGTAGAGAAACGCACAGCTGTCACTATTAAGTACTTACATTTATTTTATACATTTTTGCTTATGCCAGTGACAAATACCAATTCTGGAGTTGAGTGTACAATTAATAGAACAGAGGTATTCAAACTGTGGGGAAAGAATTGCAGGTCGGTGAAGATTCAGTTGGAAAATACCAAAATATAAATATCTAAATCACTGTATCAGACCTTCCAAACTTTGCATATTTTGCATAGGCATTTTAACATCGTAGTATTGGAATGCAAAAATATACCCAAAGAGCAGTCTTCTAAAACTGCAGGTAAATGGAGAACATTGAGTTCATTAATGTGAAATAAAATCTATAAATTTGTTTGATGTAACATTATACTAATTTAATGTTAGTTAACATAAACTATATTTATTAGGGATCCCACCAAAAAAATCTCAGGAAAAAAATGTTACAAATTGTTCTTTCAGTTTTCTAAGATTAAAAAAAAGACTGAAATAAAAGGAATACTTAAGATCTCAAAGTCAAAGGCAAAAACTCAAAAAAAGTAAAAAGGTCTGAACACCTCTGCAACACAATATGTTTGATAATATTGTGTCTGTGTTTACCTGCAAACACACAAGCGGGTATAGGGCTTTCCTGGGTAACTCTTCTTAAACTCAGTGTCAGGCTGGTAAACGTTGAAATTGATCCTCCACTGGTCTGAGCCGGGTAACCTAAGAGGGAAGAGGCTAAAGTGATGTACCAAATAGTACAGTTCCAACACCCGAGGCAAAACATCACACCACTGTCTGGCTTCATGTATGAGTTTTCTATAGTAAAATAGAAATTGAATTATGAATTGAATTTTGATTGAATGATTATCTTCATGTACCTGGAGTTAGCTACAAGCAAATCATAAGACTGAATAATGTTGACCTGCTCCAGCAGCTCACCTACACAAAGAAGAAATGAGAAGAAAAACAATGCAGGAAAAACATGTTCACAAAAGCCAGAAAGAGCCAGAAACTGTCAATACTCAGATATATTTTGCATCGTAATTTCCTTGTGATATGATGCAAAGTACTCTAATATTGCTTGCCAGTATTTGCATAATTAACTGTGAGAAATCAATGAGGATAAGATCATTTTATTCATCAAATACCAATTTGTTTTATTTATGAAACATCAGCTTTTCAAAAGGCTCCAATTTTAGAGAGCAACTAAAGTAAATCTTATAACTAAAAACAAAAAGTCTTGAACTGCATTATTGCTTATTTTGTTCATTTCTGGCTTTTAATAAAAGTAATTTTATATTTCTGGCATATTTTACAATCATATACTCCATGATGTCTACATGAACTGGAAGCGGGGCTTATTTTAGTCATCAGCTGTCAAATTTTATCTTTGTGCTCCCTTATCTGACGCAAACTTAGCAATCCTGCTAAAATCAGGACTCAAATGTATTAGAATAAGGTATTAGTTCTTTGTATGGTATAAGGTATTAGTTCTTAAATTATTTTGGAAATATTATCCAGGCAAATATTGTTCGCATTTGGTGTGAATGACTTGGATTAGAGGTAGCCTGTTCTAAGACAAATTATCTGTCCAATATGTTTGAGCTTTGATGCAGAGGTGGTAGATTGAACCAGCAGGTAACCTGATGATTCTCAGCTGTGCGTTATTACAACCAATCTACTTATGTTTGCTTTGTTTGTTGTTTCAGTGAATGCTGTAAACCAGACTCAAATAGCTGTGTGTGTGTGTGTGTGTGTGTGTGTGTGTGTGTGTGTGTGTGTGTGTGAAATCAGCTTTGACATTTTCTCTCTGGTTCACAATATTCACTGAAAAAAGAAAAAAAAAAACACATAAGCAGACTGGCAGTATTAACACACAGGTGAGAATCATCAAGTTACCTGACAGTGCAACCCTTCTCCTCTGCGTCCGCAGCCAATGCTCAACCACACCCCCATTGCCACAGTGTTCATTAAAGGGAAAAAAATTCTTAATTGTTTAAATCAGTAAATCCCTAAGCTATTCAATATTTACATTTACATTTATATTGCATACATGTCAGAGATACAGATATGTGTACAGGCAACTATGCAGAAATATAACTGATGTTACACAGCAAAGAACTTACTGTATTTGTATGACAGCAGTCATATTTTAACATGTAAATAAGACAAATTGACAAACTGGCATAACTTATTAATAAGCTATCTATTACTTCATATATGCACAGGCTATAGGTTCTATATTTACCCCAGTTCTGCATGAATGCCTACATATATATATGCAATAGAGCTGGTTAGAAACCAGTGAATTCTCTCTTTGTCTCACATTTTTAATTTCTGACTGCCTGCTCTCATCTGCAAGATACTAAAAAGACCCCATGCCCACAACTTTTTTTTGGTGGATCCAGTGGGATTTCCAATGTCCGCTAATCCCTACCATATTCATGCGCTATTTGACTATTTTGATATGAATCTGTCAAATTACTGCTACGAGATAATATAAGCTGTAGAGATGATATAAAAAGTTTTATTAAAACTATAACTACAGAGTCTTCCGCATACAGTGGTCCTGTATTGTAAGTATACATTTTAGTCTGATCTGATTGGGGCTTTAATATTAGTGCCATTTCAATTCAAACACTCACGATGTGAATTACACTTTCCGGGGTGAGAAAGAGGCATAACCTCCTGTTCCCTGAGGTATGTGGGATGTTTGTTGTGCTGCTGGCTTCTCCTTTTCTCCACCAGCTCTAAATACTCGACCCAGTTCCTGCACCGAAGCACACCTTGGTCATCATTAATGTTACATCTTTGTTGGTGTTGCTCCCTCTGCTGCTTTTGCTTGGACCAATATTCCTCCTTCAAATTGATATTTCTGTGCCAGTGAGCCATGTGGCATTCAGGTACTTGCAGAGCACCAGGGAGCAAGCTGGGATCAGGAGGGGGCAGGCAAGCACAGTTGCCACTAAGTGAGCCCAGGTCTGGGAAAAAGATGCAGCTGAAGTCCCAGTACCGTACTGAAGTCTGGAATGAATCAGGCTGTGGTTGGCTTGATATATTTTTCCACCAGTTCCTCCCTGGAGCTCTGTCTAATTCTGGATCAGACTTTAATATCTCATCCTGAAAGGCATGTTGTGCTTGTAGTTGGCCTGGAATTTCCACGCTGCTGTATGGGACAATGGTCTTAATTTCACCTTCATGCTGTCCTGCAGATTCCTCTGGAGATGGAGTACTTTTCTTATTACACAGTCTAAACAAGAGCAGAATCATAATGTGTGAAGAGATATACAAGTGGAACCTAAGAGTACCACAACCAAATAAAAAGCTTATTTTGAAATTAACCTAAATCACCTGAACCTGCCCATTTCATACTTCATGCCCATATGATTTGGACAATCCTATTCAACTAATAACTGAATTAAGTCTGTGACCCAGATTGTGGGTACTTTTCAGATTAATTTAAGGGCTTTTTGACTTTTAATGTTATCCACAGTAAATGAAATACATGCTCAGTGGAGTTCAAGTCAGATAATTGATTTGTGAATAAAGTTCTTCTGTTTTCCACTGGCAAAACTGTGAGAATTTCCCAAAAGCTCTTAAAATATCAAGCAAACCAGATGGTGGATAAGAGAATGTGTGACCAAGGACATCACAGAGCAGAATTTGGCAAAAGGGTTGCTACCTAAAACTGGGACTCTGGCTCCATTTCCTCTTCGGCTGCTTGCTTGGTCTGTTGTTGGATAGGTGCAGATTCAGCTGTTGTTTATATAAAGATGGCAATCTATTACAAAGGAAAGACAATTTTAGGAAACTGACAGACAGACAACACATGTCTGGATAGAAAAAAATATATGTATAGTTACCTAGTATCAAATCGGTTTACCACATATCCCAGTCTCTTTAAATGACAAAACACCTATTGAGTGGAAAAGAGCCAAGATTCAGAAAAGAAATGCAATGTCTTTTGTAAGTATTGGTACAATAAATTCATCTTTTATTTTTTTCCGATGGAATACAGATACTTTCCGAAAAAATGGAGGAACTACTCATTGGAGGGCAGTGGTCACCCCAGATAGGCATAGCTATTGTTTTCCCCTGTTTTGGACTACAGACTATAGTGGGCTATAGATTGGACTATTTTCCTGGACTACAGAGGAACTACTCAGTGTAGAGTAGTGGTCACCCCAGACATTTTTTTTGGTCTATACAACTGGGCATAGATATCTAGTAAGTAACTAAGTAGTTTATTTATAAAGTACATTTCAACAACCAAAGTTGAAAAGTGCTGTACATAGTTAAGATAATATAAAACCTGGTTATAAGCCTAAAACATATCAATAAAAATACATGAAACACATACTGAAAATATAAAAGACACTGAACATAAATAATGATAAAAGAAATATATTCATATAAAATGCCATTATGAAAAGTATGTTTTAATCTTGATTTAAATACCATAACAGAAGGTGCATATCTTATGTCCAGTAGGAAGCTGTTCTACAACTTCAGAGTGGCCACTGCAGAGGCACAGCCTTCAGCTGAGATCATAGAAGAGCAAATAATAACTGGTTTGAAGACATGAGAGAGCTGGGAACTGAGTGAGCTGTATTTTGCATTGTAAGTGATTGATAAAAGCCTTGCTGATCCCAAGATACAAAGAATCACAATAGTCTAAATAAGATGAGATAAAAACATGTATAGCTTTTTCTAAGTCTTGAAAAGACAGGAATGGCTTGATTTGAGAAATCATTCTAAGTTGATAAAAACTACTTACAACAGAGTTGATCAAATCAACTAATCAAATCTGAGGTTGAATAAGATTCGAGAATTTTCAAAGATGGTCGAACATATTGTGCCAGTACTCCTAAATTATTTGACTGAATGTTTGTAGCTTTGGATGGGCTAAAGAGAATGAGTTCTAATTTGCTCTCATTTAGTTGAAGTGTTAGCCACTGAGGTCTTAATATCCTCAATGCACTCGCTGAGACGATGAGGCCAACCATATTCAATGAGGATATCGTGGCATACTGTCAAACATGGCACTGAGGTCTAACAAAAATAGGAAAGCATAATTACCAGAATCGACAGCAAATATTAAGTCACTGGTGACCTTTAATAAGGCAGACTCTGTGCTTTGGACAGCTTTAAAACCAGACTGGAAAGTTTCAAAAATATAATTTCTCTTCAAAATGTGACCATATTTGGAAGAGAACTACTTTTTCTAGAACCTCCGGTAAAGACTGTGTCTTGAGGTGGGGCTGCACTACCACATATTTGAAAGTGGTAGGCACAGTGCGATTCATTAAGCAGATGTTTTTGATGGATAAAACACTTGGGCCTGTAATCACAAACGTCTCTTTTAGGGGGGATAATAAAAAGGGATAGTATCCTGAGGAGTCGTAGTGGGCTTCAGTTGGGAAATATCATCTTAAAATAGAAAGGGAAATAGAATGGAACTGGTTAGAATTGTACAGCATTTTGGGTCTGATGAGATTAGGAGTTGTAAAATGCAGTGTGATGTTCTCAATTTTGCCCATAAAATAGTACTGAGTTAATTGTATTAAATAAAGCATTATGGCTATTTTGGCAATAATATCTGAGAACTAAATTTCTCTGGTCATTTTCATAGCTTTCTGGAAGGTATCAAGCAAGATTTTTAAAATTTCGTAAGATATTTGGAGTTTGTCTTTGCTCCATTTTACGCTCTGCTTTCCTGCACTCTTGCCCAAGCATCCGTGCACTGTCATTCATCCATGGCTGGAACCTAGCCTATCTGGTTTAAAATGGAGCAACATGGTCAAGAATGGTGGAACAAGATGAATGAAAAAAACAGTGACTAAACCTTTTGCACTCAACTGATGTGGTGCAGTGACAATAGGCCTCGCTTGAGGACTCTTTAGACATGCATAAGAAAAATGAGGAACAGTGAGGGAATTGAAAGACTGACATGCAGGAATTTTAAGACCGATCATTTTACTAGGTAATGACATTAAATGTGACTGGCATATAATCAGAAAAGCATGCAACGTCAATATCAATATTTTCAATAGAAAATCCAAATAACAGAATGCAATCAAGAGTATGACAGAGCTGCTGAGTAGGTTCGTTTAGGGCCCGATTAAAATAGAGATGACGACTTACCGACCATAATTCCAGTGGGACAAGAGATATGAATATTTAAATCCCCCAGAACCAATAGTCTATTAGAAGTAGGTATAATTACAGATAGAAAATCTGAAAACTCATTAAGAAAATTGTTTGCTTTATGAAGTCTGTACCAAAGAGCACAAAGGAGAAGGCAAATGAAAGCTAGTTTTAATAACCATGTCTTGAAACTACAGTACATTTCAGAGGATAGATTCTATATAACCTAAAATTAGTAATAGTGAGAAGCTAATTATAAAAAAATGTGACTTTATAAGAATCATAAAACTAAAATTAAATATAGTCAAAACAACCAAGCAAGGAGGGTGTGAGGGGAAGCTCCAAAATATTTCTGGCACAGAGGTAAAGGTTGCTTCTCAAGTACTTAAAAGGTCAGACTAAAAGTGTGTAACCTTGGAGTTAATAACATTTATGATGCTTCTAAAAACATCTGTGTATTCATGTTTCATAGCTTGATTATGAATAATGGTTTAGGGAAGATGTTTTGGAATGTCATCTTCATCTTAAATTGCACCCAACTGATCTTCATATGCCCAGTCAGAACAAAATACACCATAATACTCTCCCACTCTCTCTGGAGTGGATTTGACAAAGTATGCATACTTTGAAACTGTGGTGCATTTACTTTTTATTTGTATCATCTAACTGATTATTCTTACATTGTCTGTTACTTATTTACCTCAAACATTTTTCACCTTGTCACAGCTATAAAGGCTGTGTGTTAAAAACAGTGTTTCATTTACCATGCCATACCAGAAGCACAGAGAAAAAAGAAAAATAAATACAGCACCGCTCTTCCTCATGCCTGACTTTCATCTCCTTAATTCTCCTCAAGTGTCACATTCATATTCAAAAAGATTACTCTGGGAATATTGGGGAGAACTCAAAACTCCCAGGTGGTTGAATTAACTTCACTTGGCTGTCCGTACACTGGCTCTCTTCAACTAAAAATGAAAGAACCACCGCTTTACTAAATACTTAAGGGAGCAATAAACCTACCCTGGAGAGGAAATAAATGTTCTATTTTCTACTGATTTAATACTAATTCGTACTAATTCCCACACTTCTCACTCACTGGATAAGCGCATCTTGCAAACACTATAAATGTAAATGTAAACAGGAAACACTATAAAAATTTCTAAAAGATTTATACAACTACAACTTATTACAGACAAATTAGAATTTATAAATTGACTTCTATCTACATCATCCACACTATATGGCCAAAAGTTTGTGGACACCTGACCATTACACCCATATGTGCTTGTTGAACATCCATATCTACATATTTCCCAGATACAGGAATAATTCCAACAACAATAACTCCATATTTTCCAACAGTTTGAGGAAGGCCCAAATAGTGTGTCCATTCGTGAAATTTCCTCACTACTAAATATTCCACGGTCAACTGTTAGTGGTATTATAACAAAGTGAAAGCAATTGAGAAGAACAGCAATTCAGCCACGAAGTGGCAGGCCACGTAAAATCACAGAGCAGGGTCAGTGCATGCTGAGGTGCACAGAAGTCGCCAACCTTCTGCAGAGTCAATAGTTACAGACCACTAAACTTCATGTGGCCTTCAGATTAGCTCAAGAACAGTGCGTAGAGAGGTTCATGGAATGGGTTTCCATGGCCGACCAACTGCATCCAAGTGCAATGCAAAGCATCGGATGCAGTGGTGTAAAGTGGTGTAAAGCACGCCGCCACTGGACACTAGAGCAGTGGAGACGTGTTCTCTGGAGTGACGAATCATGCTTCTCTGTCTGGCAATCCGATGGACGAGTCTGGGTTTGGCAGTTGCCAGGAGAACGGTACTTTCCTGACTGCATTGTGCCAAGTGTAAAGTTTGGTGGAGGGGGGAATTATGGTGTGGGGTTGTTTTTCAGGGGTTGGGCTTGGCCCCTTATTTCCAGTGAAAGGAACTTCTAATGCTTCAGCATACCAAGACATTTTGGATAATTTCATGCTCCCAACTTTGTGGGAACAGTTTGGGGATGGCCCCTTCCTGTTCCAACATGACTGTGAACCAGTGCACAAAGCAAGGTGCATAAAGACATGGATGAGAGAGTTTGGTGTGGAGGAACTTGACTGGCCTGCACAGAGTCCTGAACTCAACCGGATAGAACACCTGTGGGATGAATTAGAGCGAAGACTGCGAGCCAGGCCTTCTTGTCCAACAGCAGTGCCTGACCTAACAAAAGCACTTCTATAAGAATGGTCAAAAATTCCCATAAACACACTCCTAAACCTTGTGGAAAGCCTTCCCAGAAGAGTTGAAGCTATTATAGCTGCAAAGGGTGGGCCAACTCCATATTTAATACAACATGTTCATGCAGTCTGAGGAGGGTGTAGAGAGCCATTACTCATTTATTAGGTTCAGGGAATCCTGAAACTTTCTTCTTTATGCAGGCAAAAACTTTGTCAATTAATTTTATTAATGCAAGGAGCTGTTGAAAAGTATAGTGTTTGGACCACAATTACTACTGTTCACTGCAATATTTTATTTCTAATTTATTATTATGAATAGCCTCTGATCCCTGACTCTATATTTATTTTCTCCATATTTATTGGGTCTACAGATTAGTTTTGACTACTGATTTTTAAGGCAAACTCTAAAGCCAAAAGGATAATAAAATACAACTCTCTTATGTGTGGTCTACCAATGCCAATGGAAGAATCTAAGTTGAAACACCAAACACCAAATGTGAAACACCAAATGTGAATTCCTACTAACCTGGTACTGAAGTAAAGTCACAGTTTCAGCAGAAAGAAAACTTTCATAACCCTCCTGGATGGAGAGAGGTAGATCCTGGTAGAATACTTGCACATTGCCCTGTTATATTTAATAAGGGATCAATATTCCATTACATGATAAAAAGCATGAACTTACATTTAAAGGACAGGATTGCATAAAGTGCTCAAATCTTCATGGCCAAAAATGTAGCAAGGTTGGAGGTCAGTAATAATCTAATCTGAAATTCCAACTTGTCCTATCTGGCTTGTAGTCATTATTAGCAACATAATGAGTATGTGCTTACACATTCCATGAGGTAAAGAGCCTCCTCTGGAAACAAGCACTGCTTTCCTTGATCACAAAATCCCATTGTCTGCCAAAATTTTCCCTGCAACAGAACTTTATAGTTTATAGATGCTGTCATTACCATGCAGAAAGATAACTTGGCCTTAGCAGTTTTCCCCCCAATCATTTTAAATTAGTTTTTCTATTTTTTATATTATTTTATTATTTATTATATATATTTTTATATTTTTCTAGCAACAAATGTGAAGAGTGAGTTACAAGATGCTGTCTCAATTAACAGAACAAAAGCATGAATTAACAGTTAAAATTAATTCTTCTTTGGTGGAACTCACTGCTGGAGACTGCAGCTTCACTAGGTTTTCCTCAGGGATCCACTCCGCATTCACAAGGTTTCCGCTACACATGAGGGAAAAGAATAAATCAATTAGGAATAAATGAGACAAAAAAACAATTTTATATTTGACTGTGTATCTGTGGAATAACAGCACTGAGTATCAGTAATGCAGCTGGACATTCCAATTAGCTATAGGGCCTTGCAGTCTGAAACTGTGCAGTTCCCATGGTCCAAAGGCTCTCTATTGTCTCTCTGTAGAAGATGATGAGGATGAGAGGGGGAGAGGTTAGTCTCTGCAACCTCAGTATGCTGCTGCTGAGCCTTCTTGGCTAGACAGGTTGTGTTGAGAGCCCAGGAGAGGTCCTCAGAGATGTGCACACCAAGAAACTTGGAACCTTGGACTCTCTCCATAGTTGTTCCATTGATCTGCAGTGGCAAGGGGCCCATTTGGGTCCTCCTAAAGTAAATATTCATCTCTTTTGACTTATTGACATTACGAGTTAGATTGTTGTCTCAACACCACTCTGTGAGCTGCTCCACCTCCTCCCTGTATGCTGACTCATCATTGCTTCTGATGACACCGACAGCTGTAGTATCATCAGTAAACTTGCTGTGATTGGAGCTGTACTTTGCAGCGCAGTTGTGATTCAGCAGCGTAAACAGTAGTGGACTGCCCTGGGGTGTGCCGGGGTTCAGTGAGGTGGTGCTGGAGGTGGTGTTGCTGATCCTGACAGACTGAGGTCTCCAAGTCAGAATGTCTGGGATCTAGTCGCAAAGGGAGGTGGACAAACCCATCAGGCTCAGCTCTTCTATTAGCTGCTGTGGGATGATTGTGTGAACTGAAGTCTATGAACAGCATCCTCACATAATTGTCCTTTTTGTGCATGTGGCAGCAGATATGGAGTCCTCTATGGAGTGGTTGGGACAGTAGGCGCACTGGAATGGGTCCAGGGTGTTCGGAAGACTGTTCTTTATGTGTTTTATGACTAGCTACTCAAAGCTCTTCATGATGATGGGTGTGAGTGCAATGGGCTGGAAGTCCTTGATGCAGGTCTCAGACACTTTATTTGGCACAGTGATGATGGTTGTCATCTTGAAGCACACAGGGACAACTGCTTGGCTCAGAGAGATTTTTTGATGATGTCTTTTTGGACATCTGTAAGCTGGTTAGCACCTTCCCTGAGCCCCGGCAAGGTATGTTGTCGGGACCAACAGCTTTCCGTGGATTAACTCTGGACAGAGCTTTCCTGATGTCCACTGCAGAAAGAGTACTTGTTCAGGGGAATTTGTGGTGGTCTTCCCTGTTGGCATGTTGTTCTGTGTATCAAACCGTGCATAGAATTATGCAGTTGTATCCACAAAAGTACAGCAGACCTTAAATTCCACCTTACATTTGGCTCCATTGTTAAACTCATACAATTTAAGGATTTCTATAAACATACATAGAATCGTTCTATATACTGAATAAAACCGAGTAAACAGTAATGTTGCTCTGAAGCCCTAAAATTAATTCTGGTGCAACCAGCTGGCATCAGAAGACACATAATTATTTGAACAGTATCCACCTGTCTGGAATTAAAGTGTTATGTGATCTCAGTATAAATACACCTAAAAATTTTAACATCCCATGAAGCACCATTAAATCTATTATTTAAAAATGGAAATTTACATATTGCACTATGGCTGGGTAACATATAATAATTGCAACAATATTTCATTTTTAAAATATTGTCCTAATTGATACTATTGATTAACTCAAAATCTCATAGTAAATAATAGTAAATATTGAGTATTAAGTTTGAGTAGAAACTGAGTAAAATTGAGTAAATTGTGTAAATTAATTGTGAAACAATAGTTTTTTTTTTTTACATCCTCAGAAATTAAAGCTATTGAAATTAATAGCACTGCATGGGTCAATACCAGTGAAAATAGTAGTGGCAGCATAGCACCATGTTACAGTGTCCGCAACTCACAAAGCAAAGTGATTTTCAAATCGCATCCATATGTACTATTCTACACAGTTATTGAGTACTAACACTAACCAGTTTTCCTAATACAGTTCTTCTTCTTCTTCTTTCGGCTTTTCCCTTCAGGGGTTGCCACGGCAAAGCATCACTCTCCACCTATCCCTATCTTCTGCATCCTCAACACTTGCACCCACTAGCTTCATAGTTTTCCTAATACGGTTAATGTTCGAAATTTAAAAATTTGTTACATTCAAAACTACAAAAAGTCTGTTTTGTGTACCAGCCTTCTAGATTTCTAAATAAAATACATTTGAAAGTAAGGTCAGAGTTTTCGATATGAGATGCAGCTCAGGACTACAAAGTGACAGGGATGTTTTGGCTCTGATGTGCCATCTAGATTATGTCATTTTTAATCTTCCAGATGCACATAAAATACACAGTGTGCATACAATGCCGCTTACATTGCTGCTGCTTCTGCGCACACACACACACCATCTCACACACACACGGACTAAATATACTGGCCTTTATGGGACACCTTTATTTATATTTGCTATAGCAATGTTGACTTGTGTGGCAGGCGGGGCAAGGTTTTCTGAAGGTTGTAACAGAAGATTGGGGGACAAAGGTGAGGGTTAATTAATGAGTGGGTTCAAATGACTGCACTCATGTTGGTATAAGGGCACCTAGTCACAATCTGATTTCATCAGTCAACAGCAGGTTAGGTTTCTAACCTGCCAGTAGGTGAGCTATGCTTTTTAAAAAAAAAAAAGAAAAAAAAAAAAAAAAGGGCTCCCGGGACTTGTGCTGTTCTTGCAGCTTTGCGAACTGTTACAATTTGCTATTGTAAATAAGTGTTCCATAAGTGGGACCCTGTGATCACCCTACTAAACATATCAAATGAAATGGATTACTGAAAACCTGTAAACATTTAGAACCTATGATAAAACATGACTGTTTGCAGGTTTTCTTGTGTTAAACAAACTGAGTACTGTCACTCACACTCGCTCCACTCGTTCCTCTGTCACAAGCATCCAGTGCTCGTCAAGGGTCTTCTGCAGACATGCCTTTTGCTGCACAGAGTCGTTTGGTAAAAACTCTTTTTGTCCCCTCACAGGAATCTTAAGACTTTGGCTCCATCTTTGAAATAGTTCTGATAAACTGTAAGGGAAAGCATGGGACAGTAAGTAATAAACAAACAAACAAATAAATGGCTACAAGACTTTGAGTATACTAACAAAAAAGAATTTATACTCCAATAGATCACAAATGTAACCCACAAAAGTAAATAAAAAAAAAATTCTGAGTTTGCAAGACCTAGTGTGTTTCATATACAGTTCACATATATTTTGGTAATGGATATGACATATATTCCATGTAAAGACTAAAACTATTTTATTTCTAGTTAATACTTTATTTCTGTTCTCATCAATGGCACTGGCCCTAACTGCACGCTCAATTAATTTCCATTTTATTTGTATAGAGCTTTTAACATTTGACATTGTCACAAAGCAGCTTTACAGAAATATATAAATTTGTATATAAATTTAAAATTTATAAATCCCTAAATTCCCTAAAAATAAATATCCCTAAATTTAAACAATTTTCCCCTTCTGCTGATAGCGAGCTGTGCAAACGCTACACAGCTCTCAAGTGTTTTTGGAGGATCCTGCATGTGTGTATGTACAGATAAAGAGAGAACAAGAGAGGATGCTGGCTAGTATGTGCTAATATGCTTGTGCAAAGCAGGAGAAGCTTGTTTTTTTAAAAGCAAGATTTTTTTTTTCCCCAAGGAGGGAGTGGGGTCTTGATTAAGATTAAATGTCAAGTACACCTTGTATACTACAAGCTGTATTTTATGACAAATAATCAACTTTACTTTGCAGTCTGTTGAAAGTATTGTTCAATATGCAGACATATCAAATCAAGAACCTCATACTGAACAATAAGATACATTGTATTGTTTCAGTCATAAACAATACCACTGTAAATGGTCATTACCTCATTGTTGATTGCACATTAAATTACTAGTAACAATATCATTGGTTATAATGTTTTTGTTAACATTACTTCAGCCTTGTTTATGTTCATAAAAATCACAGAGCAACATATAATTCTGGTTATTCTCTACTTACTGCTGGTGGCTGTTTCTATAATGCTTACATGGATTCTCTGATCTGAAAAATCAAAATTCTTCCCTTTCAAGAAGCCTTCACCTGATTAACTAACATGGCAGTCGCACTCATTTGTGTTAATTAGACCTTACATGCACAGTGAATGTGAAGAACCCCAGCAGAAACGTGGAATAAGATGGATATCGTACAAGTAAGCTAGATGCTAAACATTTGGATAGGTGTTTTCAATAGTAAAAGAATCAGTGTTGAATGATAATGTGGTGGACTAAGTCTACAGTATATTACAGCAGTTTCACCCACATCCAAAGAGCATCCAGCCCCCAATGTACCGGTGGTTTGCTATCATCACTTATGAAATGAACCCTGACACCATCTTATGGGCCACTCCATTACTCTATTCGTGCAAGGAGCAAGGAATGAGTCAACACTCAGGAGCAGAACCTACTCATAAATCAATGTGATCTGTCCGAATTTCATTTCCATTTGCACAAAAAACATGTAAGCCTGAGCAAATAATAAAATACTTTGAATGAATTACATAAGATTTGATTTCCTTTCAGGGTTTATTTAGCAAGCTACTCTGGTTAACATTGATTGTTGATTCAACTTTGTTTAACTTGCTAGATAGTTAGTAAGCTTATGATTGCCTAGCAAATGCTTTTATCCATCTTAGCATTTTTTTAGGTCAGACAAATACAAGGAAACTAATACAGTTTGATTCAGCATTCAAAGGAAGTGTACTGTGCAAGTCAACAAGGAAAGTGCTGCATGCATCTTTAGACAAGACGCCTTTGAGTCCCTGAGGGTGAGGCCCTTCAGTTATTTACAAAGCTTGGTCAAAATCCCTCATACCATTGCTGATTCCTGTTTGGCAACTTCTTTGTGAATTATTTATTTTTTCTGCATGTTATGGATGAATATTATATCAAAATTCTGAGTAAAGTTCTATTTGTGGATGTTTAAGTGTTCGTCATTAACATGACACCTACATACTAGCATAAAGATGGAGAATACCAGTTTTTACGGGTCCTGAGAAACTGTACTCTGACCCCTATTGATGACCACACCCAAAATTTGCTAAATGGGCCTGTCAAGTTTCATTCAAGTGTGTAAATTACCATGAGTTGAGCTGAACTACCATGAGTTGCTGGTTGAGTGAATTGGGCTCAGCCACATTAGAATTGATTGGCGGGTGGCAGCCATCTTCTTCATAAATCTCAACATAAATTATTATGCATCAAACACTCCTCAGTCATTTGATACTAATTTTTTGAAGATAGGACAAAAATCCTAGGATTAGCTCCCAAAAGAAAGTTTTGCATATTATGCAAATTAGCAAAAAAAAATGTATGTGGATGGAGCTGAGTGGTCCAAACTGCAACTTGGTTCAGAATTAGCCAAGGAATCGGGGTGGGGAAAAAAAAGAATTTCGTTTCTAGGCTCCCACTACATCGGAACCACTCAACTAATCAAAGCTATATACTAGAATATTATTCCCAACCAGATATAACAAAAAAAAATCATAGGATTAGTTAGCAGACAATTTTTTGTAAGAAAATAATAAATATAGCCACAAGCAGCAATTTGTGGGGTCCAGGCAGTCTTAGCAAACATTGCTGCCGGTGGCCAGTCCTTGCCAGTATACACAGAACAATAAAGAGACCATACATGAACAGACAAAGTTTTGTGACAATGATTCAATTCAATTTTATTTGTACAGCACTTTTAACAATGAACGTTGTCACAAAGCAGCTTTACAGAAATAAATAGATTCACATTAAATTAAACCAAAATAAATGATAAATATGTGAATTTATCCCTAATGAGCAAACCAGAGGTGACAGTGGCAAAGAAAAACTCCCTTATATGAGACAATATGAGGAAGAAACCTTGAGAGGAGCCAGACTCAAAAGGGAACCCATTCTCATCTGGGTGCTAATGGATAGTGTAATTTTAAATAAATCCCTTATCTCAATACCAATACTTCAATGCAAGTTGTGTGAAATGCCTACTGAAAGCTGATTGGCTGAAGGAGACCATTTTCCTGAAGTAATTCAGAGGTGATTACAAATCCAGTTAAATACAGATTAGCACACTGATGCATCACACCAAATTTCAGAACAACTGGACTTTCGGTTTCTGAGAAACAGCTTTTTCAACTCAACGCTATCCCTTTTCCAATAGCTCTGCTCCAAATCTTGCACATCAGCTCAGAATCCTTTGCCATACATTTCAAGTTTTGTCTAATTCTGTGCAAGCATTCATAAAGTACAGCTCCACCCCACTCAGGTTGATTGGCATGTGGTGGCCATACTGTTTACAAATTTCAACATGTTTTGATTATTAAGGTTCACACTCTTCTGAGTATATTGACAAATATGCAACAACCCGACAAAATTCTTAGGACTAGTTTGCAAAAGTAGGATTTACTTATTATGCAAATAATTGTAAATTGTATTGGGTGGAGCTAAATGACACAAATGTTAAATTTATATGGCCAAGGAATTATCACTAACAAGAAATTTCACTGTGCCTCTTATTTTCCAGGAGATATGCTAATTTTTTGCAAACAAAAACATGAACAGCACCCCCAGTGGCCAATTTGATTGAGATTGCATCTGACTGCAAACTACCATTCAGTTTTTATGACAATAGCTCAAGGTTAACATGTCAAATGTCTGCTCAAATCTAATTGGCCGATGACAGCAATGTTTAAGTAATTAAAACCTTGTCCTCAGAACCTTGTCCTATACTGTATACGCCTTCAGGTTTCATTTGGACGCAAACAAATATTCATGATTTAAAGAAATAGAATTTTGAACATACAACTTGCAGTTCTCGAGATTTAAGAGAAAACATAAATGCTTGCGCTATAGCACCACCATCGGTCTAATGATGGTCCCTTTACTTTGCTCAATAACAGTGGGAATTATGCATTATTTGACAAAGTTTGGTGTTTCTACAACTTACAGTTTGGATTGCCCTTCGTGTGTTAACAAAGAATCAGAATAATTATAAGAAAAAGAAAAATCATAATTCCAATAGGGTTACAAGCACTTCATGCTTGGACCCCTAATAAAATATCATAGAAATCAGATAATAGTGTTGCCTGTTGCACTATTATTATTATTATTATTATTATTATTATTATTATTATTATTAAGAAGAAGAAGAAGAAACTATACATTTCCAGTAGGGTTCCTATGCACCTTCTGTGCTTGACCTCCTAATAAGGGTATGTATGGAGGATGAATGAATGTACATTCAGGGGTAGCTGATATAGCCTTCAAATAAGATATTTGGAATATTTTTTTGATAAGGGTATTCTGAAAGAATATGGGGAAAAAATAGTTTTATTCAATTAATGTAGTGTAGCCAACCATAACAAAATTTGGCGTCAATAATTTGCTTTTGTATGATGCGCAAGCTACAAATGCTCCAGGTACACTATATGGCTAAAAGTATGTGGACACCTGACCAATCACACCCATATCACCCAATCACACCCATTTACTGTCATAATAACCTCCACTCTTCGGAGAAGGATTTCCACAAGATTTTATAGCACTGGCTGTGGAGATTTGTTCCCATTCCGCCATAACAGCTTTAGTGAGGTCAGGCACTGATGTTGGATGAGAAAGCCTGGTGTGCAGTCAGCATTCCATTTCATTCCAAAAGTCTTCAGTGGGGTTCAGGTCAGGGCTCTGTGCAGGCAACTCAAATTGTTCCATTCTAATCTTGGCAAACCTTGTCTTTATGAACCTCACTTTGTGGAACAGGTTTCAAATCTTAAAACTACAGCGTACATTCTAGACAACTGTGTGCTTCTAACTTTGTGGCAATAGTTTAGGGAAGGCTGATAAATTGGTGTTGAATGTCAGGTGTCCGCATACTTTTGACCATAGTGTATGTATGTGCGAGTTCGCTTGGTTCGCTGGAGCATGAGCTGGTCAAGTTGGTTGGCTTTGTAGTTGTAATTTTTTTTCCATCTTCCTTATCACTTAAATAAGGTGATTAATAATTGTTATATATCTTACTTGTCTGATATGCATTAGTATTGGTACTTCATAAATTCCTACCGTCCATTAGCAATTATAAATTTGGCCTTTCTTTTCAGCAGGAAATGTTTTAAACCATAAAATTAAGAAAGCATCCTGATCATCCTGTACACTGGAGTAATGCAAAAATCTTCTGCCCTGCCAGAATCTCACAACAACTTTATAAAGCCTGTTGTTTTTGCACCCTCAACAAAACTGAATGGCAGAAAATTTTTGGTTCATTCACATACAATGGATATAAAATTCTACACACCTCTGATAAAATAGCAGGTTTTTGTCATGTAAAAAAAAAGGAAACCAAGATAAATCATGTCAGAACTTTTTCCACCTTCAATGTGAAATTACAACCTATAAAAATTATGTGAAAAACAATCAAAAGTTTTTAGGGAAAAAAGGAAAAATAAAAAAAACTTACAGTAACACACCTTTTGATTATATTACACCACTCAGTCTTTTTGGTTAAGAGTCCATCAGCATGGCACATCTTGACTTGGCAATATTTTCCCACTCCTTCTAACAGAAACATTAATTTTCTAGATTAAATTGTAAGGGCATCTCCTGTGCACAGCCTGTTTCAGGTCACTCCATAGATTTTTAGTTGGATTCAGATCTGAGCTCTGGCTAGGTCATTCAAAAAACATTGATCTTTTGATTAAGCCATTCCTTTGTTGATTTGGATGTATGCTTTGTGTCATTGTCATACTGAAAGGTGAAATTTCTTTTCATCTTCAGCTTACTAGCAGACACCTGAAGATTTTGCACTAAAATCGACTGGTATTGGTAGCTATTCATGATTCCTTCCACCTTGATAAAAGCCCCAGTTCTGGCTGAAGAAAAGCAGCCCTAAAGCATGATGCTTCCACCACCATGCTGCACCATAGGTATGGTGTTCTTTTTGGTTCTTTTTTTTTTTTTTGCACCAAACATACCTTTTGGAATTGGTCTCTTCAGACCAGAACTCATTTTGCCACATGGTTTGTGGTCATTTAGTTGAGCTTGTATGTTTTTTTGTGAGAAGGGGCTTCCGTCTAGCCACCCTACCCCATAGCCCAGACATGTGAGTGAATGTTGTCACATGCAGCGAGTAATCAGTACTTTTCAGATATTCCTGCAGCTACTTTAATGCTGCCGTAGGTCTCTTGGCAGCTTCAATGGTAAGTTTTTGTCTTCTCCTTTAAAAAATTTTTGGAGGGATGTCCTGTTCTTGGTAATATCACTGTGGTGCTCCATTTTCTCTATTTGTTGATGATGGCCTTTACGGTGTTCCACAGTACATCTAATGTCCAGAAATTTTATACCCCTCTCCAGACTGATACCTTTCAACAAGTGAGATACCATGAATGCTTTGTAAGCTCTTTGTGGACCATGGCTTCAACAGTTGGAGGAAACCAAGATGATGTGAAGAAAATTCTACAAAAACAGCTGATCTTTATTTGGGGTTAATCAGAATAATTTCATTGATGATCCTGTATGATAATTACTTTTGAACCTGAGCTTGAATGTGATTGTTTTTTTCTGAACACAGCCACATCCCAATTATAACAGGGTACACACACTTATGCAAGCAGGCTATTGTAACGTTTTTTTTTGTTTTTTTTCCCCTAAAATGTTTGTTTTTCACTTAATCATTGAGAATGGAAAAAGGTCTGACATGATTTATCTTGGATTCATTTTTTCTACATCACAAAAGCATGCCATTTTAAGAGGGGTGTGCCACCTGCGCCACCCATTTCAATACCAGCATGTTTTGGACAGTGGGAGGAAACTGGAAAACCTAGGGGACAGCTGCACAAACACACATAGGAACTCCACAAAAAGACTAACCCAAGCTCAGGATTAAACACCTTGAGTTGCAAGGTAGCAATGCTACCTGTTATGCCACTGCACCGCCCTTGCACATGTGGTACCAAGTCCAAATTCAACATTTGACATTTTGGAAAAAATAAGCAGGCAACATGGTCAAAACTGTTAAGAGGTAGCTTCGTACGTGCCTGGGGCTTACTGGCGTTGGTGAAACAACCTCCATGAATAGATTTTAAAACCACTTTCACTCCTATTTCATTGTATATGGAGACTCAGTGTTTGCCAGTTTGAAAGAGTCTACCCTTGTGATATTCTGCAAAATAGTAATTATCATTTATCAATTTAAACTGCTCACATTTTTAACCTGAAATATCAGCTAAAATCACAAATTTACTAATGTAAAAAAAAAATTAGACACATGACAGTATGCAAGACTACATAAAGTGCAAATTAACAACACTGTTAGATGAGTGCAGGACAAAAGATACACAGAAAAATATGAGGAGAACAATAAATGCACAGAAAACAGGCTGTAAACTAAACTATTGCATAGTGTAGGAGCACTAAGTATTGCAGCAATATTGACAGCAAGATGTGTTCCATAAACGTAGTGTCTGACGCAGCTTTGTAGAGTGCAGGTGTTCGAGTCATACTGTGTTAGGTATTGGACTAGCCCAGGTGAGAGCTGGGAGGCAGGAGTGTGTTGAGTAATCTGACTGCCTCAGGGAAGAAACTGTTGAGGAATCTTCTGGTTCATCTCCTAACTATATGCTGACTCACCGTTGTTACTGTAGTGTCATCAGCGAACTTGCTGATTTGAACTGTACTTTGTAGCACAGTGATGTTTCAGCAGTGGACTGAGCACACAGCCCCGGGGAGTGCCGGTGTTCAGTGTGGTGGTAGTGTTGCCGATCCTGATGGACCGCGGTCTCCCTGTCAAAAGTCCAGGATCCGATTGCAAATTGAGGTGGTCAAACCTAACAGACTCAGCTTTCTTGATTGTGTCAAATGCTGTACTGAAGTCTATGAATAGCATCCTTACATAATTCTCCTTTTTGTCCAGGTGAGTCAGAGTAAGGTGGATGTTAGCAGATATGGCATTCTCGTTTGAGTGGTTAGGACAGTAGGTGTACTTAGTAGACAGTAGCTGGGTCCAGTATGGTGGGAAGACTGCTCTTTATGCATTTCATGACTAGCTGCTCGACTAGTACAACAGGCCAGTAGTCATTCAGGCAGGACAGGGCACAGGCACAGGCACAGGCACAGGCATGATAGTGGTTGCCTTGAAGCACACAGGGACGACTGATTGGCTCAAGGAAATCTTGCTGTAAGGACAAGATGTCTATAAGCTGATCAGCACATTCCCTGAGTAGCCGGCCAGGTATGTCGTCAGGAGCAGCAGCATATGAGATAGCCTGTAGAAACTTATGTACCTAAACTATTAAAGTGCTATTATTGCTGAAGATTTGGACACCTAGCACAGCAGTCTGTAAAGAAAAAAAAAAAAAAACAACAGATGTACTATGTGTGGGTAAGAACATGATTATGGAAACTGTGATGTAGCTGTAACTGTAGTCATGGAACCTAAAGTGTAGCTTATGGGGGTGTGAAGTGATTAAGTTGGAGGTACAAGCGAAGATCAGAATGACGAACAAAACAACACATGCAGGTTTCCCACTCTTTTTAAGACATCATTTTCCAGGACACAGCTAGTGTGATCAACAGGCATCACATCCTTTTCTAATATGCTCCACTTTGTAGAGGTTTGATTTAAAGACATGCAGTCTACAGCTACAGCTTATCTATTAAATCAGCCTTTGGATGATGATAGATTGATTATAGCCTAATACATAAAAAATAAGCATTCAGATCTTCAGTAAGATCTTCAGTTCACTTCATTAACAACCAACCTACAATTTACATGGACACAGAGAGTCATCATTTTAGATTTTTGTTCAAAACATAAAAATTAGCAGCAAAAAGCACCTTCTTTACTTAAAATTTAACACAAAAAGGCTTAAATTGACGAAAACAACAACATATAATCTATGACCACAACTCACAACTGTTGCACTAAAAATGTATTTCAGCAGTCTCTTAACACTCTCTTCCAGATTTCTCAAAGCTTTTTCAAGAGTTGCTAAATGTTCCTTTTGCAATAAGCATTTAATTTGCAGTAATGTGAAGTCCTGTCATATAATCCTCCTTTAGTGAACACTGCACCTTCCAGCCCGCAGTGCAGATTTCAACCCAAATGTGCAAGGATAAGGAAGACTTTTGTTTTGATTGATTTGGCTTTCAGGATGATGTAGTTGCTCCACCTACTGGCTTTGGGGATGATATCTTCACTCTGCTTCCTGACTCTTGCAAGGCTGTCGTCCCTCTGCATCCTGACTCTAGCGAGGGTGTCACTGCACTGTGGTCTTCCTGACGTCCCTGTTCCTGCTGAATCCATTAAGATTTGGCTCTGCCATGGCTGTTACTGATCTCTCCACCACCAGGATGTTGTTTCCCCCCCTCTGTCCCTGCCGATGATGCTGCTCTGCCTCCCTGTTCTGCTGAGGACATCATTCTTCCTGTGCAAAGCCTGCCTGGGGAACCCTGGCAGCTAATGGACACTCTTTGACTATACTGCAGGTTGTAGATAATGCAACATTACTTTTTGGAAGTTTCTCATGGTTGTTAAAGCATTCCTGCACTGCTGGACACACTTATATTGCTAGCTCAGCAATCATGTCATCCACCCATTGGCCACAGAACTTAAGGGGAAATGTTGCTGTTTTGCTAACCTCAATGAAGCCATCACAACTGGCAGCCAAAAACTTCTTAGTACATCTATCTTCCATGCACAATACGCAAGCCAGAGCTTCCCAGGTTAACAATTCTTGGTGCATCTGGATCTGCTTGGTTTTTGTCCTCTTGGAGCATCCTAAGAAACTTCCAATTCACCATGGGGCCATCCATTGACATCTGTAGGAACCTCTTAGGATCAAGGGGTGGCAGGATTTGCCTAATGTTCTCAAAAAGCTTCTCTGCTTGAAAGTCCCATGATCTTATGATGAAAATATTGAACAGCTACCTTCCCCTCACATTCACTCCAGTACCGCACAACATCCAACTTCTCTTTCTGTAATTTTAAGCAGTCAAAGGACACCGCATAGCACTGTACATTTCATGTCATTGATCATCTGTTATTTGAAATATAGAAATAAACCAAAACAGACAAGTTAAGCAGATTTTGCTGGTTCCTTCTTCACTTGCACTGGCTATGCTTCCCTGAAGCCCTTTGTTTGTTTGACTACTGCTATCCTGTTCTGTGTGTCTTGTACATGTATGCCTCAAAAAAGAGCTATTTTAGCTCTTTTTTTTTTTTTTTTTTTAAAACTTGTCCTGACATGGCTTTGTTCTTGGGTGTTCTTGGGTCTGACTTCTAACAGCTACGATCCCCATGTTGCCAACATCAAATAACTTTCTAGACAATGAAGTGAGGATCTTCTTTCCACTCATTTTTGAATTTGCACTGCCTCACTGACATTCTGCCACTTACTCCTATAAGTAGGTTTATTACTCCTGTAATGGGCTTCATTAAAATATGTTATTCTAAAAATTGTTTTCATTATCAATATTGTCATTATACAAAAACAACAAAAATAAATATAGTCACAAGCAGAGATTTGCAAGGTCTAAGCACGCCTTGCAAATAGTGCTCCCAGTAGCCAGTTCTTGCCAAGATACAAAGATACAAAGAAAAATAAAGAGACCAAAGATAAAGTTATCAACCTCTGTGATGATGGCTCAGTGCTATCTGTGTGAAATGTCTGCTGAAATCTGATTTGCTGAAGGCAGACATGTCTTTGAATTAATTAAGTGATGATTCCCGAGAAACAGCAAATTGAATTGAATTACAGCTGTTTGAATAAACAAGCTCCACCTCCTTAAAACGGATTGACTTATGGTGGCCATAAGTCATTTTTTCCCCAAAAAGTAAACAACATTCAGAAACCAGGTGGGGAAAAAATAAGTACACCCTATCATTCAGTTACATGTGGAACCGCCTGTAGCAACAATAACTTGAATAGACTTGAGAGAGAGTGTACTTTCTTTTTCCCATGACTGTATCTTGAATTAGCATTCTGCCTAGTCAAAATGCAGTTTGCTGGATTAGTTCAGCATTTTTAATGTTGCTGTGTTACAAATCTATGTTGGTGTTAACAAAATTACTTGCATCTGCATACTGATAAAATCCATTTTAAACATCGCCCACTAAGCAAAGTTACTTGTTGGTAATTATCTAGCGTGGTAACGTTAACTGTGGTACCTGTTGTGTTTTTTTGGTTGTCACGTAAGGTTATTTGTTTCTTCATAGAAGTTGATGAGAACCACACAGATTATATATATATATATATGTCCTTATAAATAAAAATGTAGAATTGAAGGAGGGTATACTTTCTTTTTCCCCATGACTATATCTCAAAAAGTATGTCCTTTTAAGATATCCATAATTTTTTGTAGCTATCTTAATAGGATATTTTATGGGTAGAAATTCAAAGTCAAGATAACTCCACTTCTGTTTTGACCAGTCATCCTGTTCAAGATATCAATTTTTATTTTTTAGCAATTTTATTTTGACATGTCATATCTTTATTTAAAAATGAAAAAATATAATTGACATATATTTAATGGAGATATCATGTTTCATATAGTCAAAATTAAATTGCAGCTACTGTATCTTTAATTGGAATGGCATAGCAAAAGTGCACCAGTCAATATGCAATTTTAAATATCTTAAATTAGTGTTTTGACTAGCCATAAATGAATTAGAGATACCTATAGCTAATATGATTATGGTCAGGGTAATAAATATAAAAAGGCCTTGCCATATGACCAAGTGTCTTTTTATATTTGAGTAATTGTAATTGTATAGCTGGAGCTTCCTTCTGTGGGTTGGTAGTGGTCCATCTTACAATTGTCTAAAACCTTAGATAGCCTGATCTTATGGAAAGCTCTAACAAAAATGCTTTCATTCAATCATCCATAATTACATTTCAGATATCTTAAGATGCCTTTTGATGAGTCAAAATTACAGTGTGACCAGTCAGAATAATATGAAACATCATATATGGTATATGCATAAAACCTCTAACAACCTTTAAGGGTTCATTTTATGGAGGGGCTCACCAAAATATGTCAGAGTTCAGATAAGGTGAATGGCAACCAAAAGGGGCTGCTCTGCATGGAATGCAACGCAGACATGACAACTAGATATCTCATTTTATGGTGTCTTGGTCATTGGTGCTTAGCTTATTTAAAAAAAAAACAAATCTGCAAACAAATGTTCATCTCTAAAGCCTAAACAACTTTAGTTAGCTACCGGTCACAGAAGATGTAGAATTTGCATCATAATTTTTGATGAAAACTTACGCCTCCTCAAGGCGCTGTTTATTCAGTCATTTATTTTGCTTGTACAATGCAACACAGCTTTAATGAAAAAGTCGTTTTGCTAGAATGCCATGGTTTTTAAAACTAAGCTATGATTGACAAGTATTGTATACTAACTTGCTTATAATTGCATCCTCACCCTACACGAAAGCAGTCCATTCAAAATGCCTTTACCCTGAAATCCCATTTGCTCTGAACATAGCCTTTTTACTGGTTGTTATCCATTTATACAATCTACAGTTTCTTTCAGATGGTAGAGGAAAACTCACATGCCCCTCATTTATTTCCAAGGTGATCTCATTCTTAAGAAACTGTCCCCTGCATTCAATTCAGGCACTGTTCATTTTGTCTCATAATGATACTGAATATTAAATGTGTAATACTTATAAAGCAAGTATCATGGTACTTTGACATAGCAGTCTAGCTATCAGTCGTTGACTCAAGGTCTCTGGTCTACAATACCCCAAATAAAACATAGACTGCTTATTTTACTCAAAAACGAGTGGTATAATTTCATGTAAGTGAGGATTATTCACCATACATTTAATAAAGGAACGTAAACCTTGTGCTAATGACTAAAAATTGAGTTGCTTAAAATGTGGAATGCAATAATAGGTGATAAATATTTATTTCAAAAGGCTTTATAAACAGGGGCCGGACTCTGACCGAAATCTTTATCGAAAACATCAAAGACGGAAGTCTGCCAAGAACACAATGTTTAAAAACGAAATAAGCCGACTTGCTAACAGTTACTGAGCCCACGTGCTTGTACATATTTGTATGAAAAATGCATTTATCGCATAAAGCAAGGTTCAAGTGTGAGTAAAATACTCTAAATCGTTACAACAAAACAGTCATTTAGCCCGCTTACCTCAGTAATTCATTACTAAAATCTGTCTGAATAGGTTCCGGATGAATATCGTTCGCATCCATCTTCACGAATTTGCCGCGTCTCAATTCACCTACTATCCGTGCTCAATAGCATCCGAGATTATAATTAGTATGTCCCAAATCGTAATATATTGACATGAGTACCCGGATGGTCTACTATTTCCGGTAGATTTTCGAAGTATGGACACTTTTTCAGATAATATTGCCCACAACTCCTTGCGCGAGGGAGGAGGAGTTTTGTGACGCTTTGTTTTGCCGAATTCAAGGACGCATTATAGAGCGGTGTAAATGAAATGTGGAAAAATAATGCAGGGAATGGTGAATTAAATGAAATAGTATAAATTATATAAGGAATAATGAATGAAGAAAAGCTGAAATGCTACGAGGAGATTATTTACAGTGACAATGTGCGTAACTAGGCAACAACGTTCTCTTCCGTTACATGACGTGTTAGTATGTCCCAGTACTCTTTCGCTACACACTCCAAAGTATGTACTTTTCTACAAAAAAGAGTACATATTTTTAGTGCATAGTATAAGTAAGTGAATTGAGACGCAATTCTTTCTCAAACCCCTGAGACCTGGTGCATCCCAGTTCCGGTTCCGGTTGAATATCTTTCGCGCCATGTTCACAAACTCTTTCTCAACCCCTGGGTCCTAGTGCATCCCAGGTCCCGTTATAATTGTGAAGCGTTCCCACAGGAGGGCAGCATAGTGCCAGAATTTGCCCTGTCGAGATGTGGAAATCACACATTCCCAACCCCGGTCTTGGAGTACCTCCCTGTTCTTCACATTTTAGTGCTTTCCCTGCTCAAACACACCGACCTCAACTCAAGAAGGACTTGAATTATTAGTTGAATCAAGTGATTCAAGTGTTGGGAGAAGCGAAAATATGGAAGCAAAAAAAGTGATATAACGATTTTAAATAAATAAATATAAAGGTCAATGAATACATAATAATGAAATTTATTGGGTTGAAAACCACACATCTGTATTTACTTATTTTGAACGAGCCGATTATAACGTGGCACACCTGGGGGTATTCCACTAAGCGAGCTATATATATAGGCATATTTCCGTCCATTTCGGTTCCACAAAATAAATTAGACTAAACTAAATCTTAAATCCCACTGAACATATGCTTTTAGACAAGCTAGGTGTTAGATGTGAAGCTTAGTTTAGCTTCTTGAATTCTATTGGCCAAACCTTGTGCTTTCGTATTCCTGCTGGGTCGAAACAGTGCTCCGAAACAATTGTTCCGGCATAGTGCACACTGAAGAAAGCGGTCAGTCATATTTAAGAGAAAATATAATGTATAGTTTACATAAACATATTAGTTTCTAATCCAATGTGATTTCATTGCTTATTGTAACTGTTGCTATTATATTGTTTATATTATGTATATAAGTTGTTTACTTTTTTCTAAGACCATTTTCGTTATGAAGAAAATAAGTAGCATTTATTATTTGTGAATTTATTATTTTTTTTAAATTTGGTACTTTTATTTTGAAATACCGGCCGATGGTTGTCTGTAATGGCTGACTGCATCTCAGTTCCTGCAAGTCAGCAAGCGGCAAACAAGATCGTTGTGCGTGTCAGTGGATGTTTTGGCGTACGTGTGATTAAGGACTATTCAAGACAATTTCTCTTTCATGTTGCATGCAGCCAATGAAGTATTTCGCTTTATATTTGCTTTATGTTTGTATGTTTTGGTTTTTATTAAGATAATGTGGTTTTGTATTTCATTACTTAGTTTTCACGGTGGATTTGGGGGAAAAGACATCAAATAAACCAGTAGTACGGAAACCACTTGTGCCGGCGTATGCTTTGAGGAAGAAACACCTTATATTGAAATGAATGTATACAAATATCTAATATACTAGTCTAGCTTATGTAAAGGGAATCATTTGATGTAGTATTACTGTGATCCAATTACGACTAGTATTAAATTAACCTGAGTCAATCGTACATGGTTAAATTCAAATGAGCTTTATTGGCATAACAAATTGTGCATTGTATTGCCAAAGCATCTATATGGGTAAGGAACAAAACCTGAACAGAAAACAAATAAGATCAACAAGTGAATAAATAAATAAATAAATAAATAAATAAATAAATAAGACAGAACAAAACAAAAAGTATAGTCTATGGGCTATGAGTGGTGTGTGTGTGTGTGTGTGAGAGAGAGAGAGAGAGAGAGAGAGAGAGTGAGTGAGTGAGTGGTGTGTGTGTGAGTGAGTGAGTGAGTGTTCATGAGCGCATCACTGTTTGGTCGACTCTTCCCTTTTTTTATGGCAGGCATTGATGTACCATGCTGCTAGTGAAATGCACTCTCTTTTTTGTCTGTTTTTCTGCAAGCAAATACTGAAGTTGTGTGTCAATCTCCAGCTTTTCGGGACAAATAATTTCAAATTTGGGATAGAACTGTTTTCGATTTTGGTCATAGTTAGGACAGGTAGTTAAGAACTGTAGCTCTGTCTCTGCCACTCCTTGGCTAAAATACAGACATAACCTGCTCCCTCTGGGCAGCCAGCTCTGCCTCACTCTATAGCCAGGCCGTGCTTGCTGAGACTGTACCTTGTCATATTCTTCCTGAGCTTGTTGTCTCTGTGTTCAGGTATTCTGCTGTAGTATATTTTCTGTTTAGGGCCAAATAATATTGTAGTCTACTTTGTTTTTATGTTGTTTCAGTCTAATAAGACAGATAGTTGTCTTTTAGTGCATTAATCATTTGGTTGGGCCGGACTCTGTGGATGAGGGTGTCTGTGTCCTGAGGCTCATTATTGTTAGTTGTGTTAGTCGTATTAGTCAGATTAGTTTGTTTGTGGAGCCTCAGGACCAGCTGAGTGAGGAGGCTTCTTTCAAAGTTCATTTCATGGTGTTTCAGGGCTTTAAAATGATAAGAGTTGGGGTCACTTAATTTTAGATGTTTCCAAAATTTGATGGCTTTTTCTCAATGTGGATTAATAGAGGGTATTGGCCTGATTCTGCCCTGCATGCATTGTTAGGTGTGTTCCCCTGTACCCGGAATATGCTTTTACAGAACTCTGTATGCAGGGCTTCAATTGGATTTTTGTCACATTTTTCAAATTCATGATTTAGGAGAGGACCCCAAACTTCACTGCCATATAGTGCAATTGGTTCTATAACTGTCTGGAATATTTTGAGCCAGATTCTCTATTGGCATTTGAAATTGGATAGACTTTTTAATGGCATAGAAAGCCCTTCTTGCTTTCTCTTTCAGTTCATTCACAGCCAAGTTGAGGTTTCCATTTGCACTGAATTTCAGCCTGAGATATATATAGTTTGTGGCATGATCAGTTTTGGTCATACCAAGTGTAACAGACTTTAATGGGAGTTGTACTTAATTTCTCTATTTGTTTTGTGTTGCCTTTGATGTATTTTGTATGTTCAGGATTGTTTAATGATCGGATTATTTCCATTGTTTACGGGGGGCTTTCATTTTGAAATGGAATCTGCTTTCACGGCTAAGAGATAGTAATGAGAAAAATGGTATGGAGAGCAAACGCTTTACAATGGCTTAACAGAGCTCATGCACGAAAGGACTGTTTATAAGTTTATTCAGCACCCCCCGAAAAGGCATAAAGTTTGTGTATTTGTATACTGTTAGTTAAAAACAAGTATTTTGTGAAAATCGCAGAATATGTCTATTAATGTTAATGCACATTTTTGTATCGCTTCATTCAGCTCTTACGGTGATTTCTTAAGTAAAAAAGTAACGCTAATAAAGCTTCAAGAAACATCAGTAAAGTTTTGGCCATCATTCTAATGGGGTCCGCTACACCAAGGGTGAAATTATATCTCTCTCCCTGACATCTGGGTCTTTTGTGAAATATTAGAGCTTTTGTTTTACTTGGGTTTATAGTCAGGGCCCAGGTCTGACAGAACGTGTGCAGGATGTCTAGGTTCTGCTGTGTTCTGTTGGAGACAACAGGACCAGATCATCTGCATAGAGGAGGAACGTCATAGTGGAGTCATATAGTGTGAGGCCAGGTGCTGCTGATTGTTCTATTCATTAATGTATATATTGAAGAGAGTTGGTGATAGTGGGCAGCCCTGCCTTACACCCCACCCTTGAGTGAAGAATTCAGTTTGTTTATTTCCAGTTTTGATTGCACATTGTTTGATTACATTGTTTTAATGATGTTTTGCCCCTATTCAAATTTCTGTAAGTTTAGACAGTAGACCTTGGTGCCATATTGAATCAAAGGCCTTCTGGAAATCTACAAAGCAAGCAAATATTTTGGTTTTGTTATGGTTGATGTATTTGTCAATCAGGGTATGCTGTATGAAGATATGGTCTGATGTTCTGTAATTTTGTAAGAATCCAATCTGACTTTTGCTTAAGACATTGTGCTCGGTAAGGAAGTGTATGAGTCTTGTGTTGATGATGCTGCAAACAACTTCCCCAGATTACTACTTACATAGATGCCTTTGTAATTGTTTGGATCTAATTTGTCTCCACTTTTATGGGTGTTATGAGTCCTTTATTCCAGGTGTTAGGGAAATAACCAACACTCAGAATGAAGTTGAACAGTTTTAGTAAGGCCAGTCTTAATTTGTGATCTGTATTCTTGAGCACTTCATTGAGGATGCCATCGGGTCCACTTGCTTTTTTTTGGGTTGCAGGGCCTGTATTTTATCAATCAGTTCTTTTTCTGTAATGGGGTAGTCTAATGGGTTTTGGTGTTTACCAATATTGATTATTTTTTTCATATATTTGGGTTTGTTCTGGGTTCATTTTTATTTTGCTGTAAAATTGTTCAGAGTGATTTTTCCAGGTGTCTCTATTTTGTATGGTAGTTTGTTCATGTTGTTTTTTTATTCAGAAAATTCCAATTGTCCCAGAAATGGTTAGAATTTACAGATTCTTCAATAGTTCTTAGCTGATTTTGGAAGTACTGTTCTCTTGTTTTTCTGAGTGTATTTTTGTATTGTTTAAGTTCTTCACAATATTGCTGATGCAAATCTGCATTGTTTGGTTGTCGCTGTTTTTTTATTTGATAATTGTCTTAATTTCTTCCTCATAGTTTTACAGTCTAAATCAAACCATTTTTCATTCTCTTGTTTGGCCTTATGAATTTTCTTAGAGGTTTTGAGGTTAATGTTGCCAAATAATTGAATATGTCATTTATGTTCTCTACAGCCAGATTTACGCCATCCTCATTGTGAAGATAAAAGCTGCATAGAAAGTTGTCTATAAGTGAACATACTTTTGGGTGGCCAATTGCTGTCACATATTTTTCTGTGCTGTTTTGGGCCCATCTGTAGTTTTCTCTAATGTTATAAAGCTTACTGGGCTGTGAATGCATATTTATATTACACAGTAATTTGGCTGTGATCTGATGGGAGTGTTAGTGGTTTGACTGTGAAAACTTTGAAAGAGAATGGATCTAAGTCTGTGATCATGTAATCAACTGTTGAGCAACCATGAAATGAACTATAGGTGTACCTTCCAATAGAGTCTCCTCTCACCCTACCATTGACAAGGTACACTTCAACAGAGCTCAGTCAGAAGCTTCCCATTTTTATTCACATGGTCATCAGAGTTATTCCTTGGAATGTTTACTATATTTTGTGGGAAGCTTTGTCCAAAGTTATTTCCATTATCTGTGTTGTAGCCAGGTAGGGGTCCTGTTCTAGCATTTAGATCCCCACAGATTAACACACTTCCCTGGGCCTGGGAGTGGTTAATTTGACTATGGAGAGTCTCAAAGATGTATTCATTATAGTATGGAGATTCAGAGGAAGGAATATAAAGAGCACATAAGAAAATATATTTTGTTGTTTGCCTAAGGTGGTTGTTGACATTGAGCTAGATGTGAGATTCTTCTTTTTCTAATTATTTGGATGTATTCATCAATTTCTAGTTTGTGCCAGATTATGATGCCCCCTGAATCTCTCCCACATGTAATTCTTTCATGTTTTCTAGAGGATATAGATATTTCATGGTAACCTGAGGGACAAAGAGTGACTTCATCAGTTCTGCACCATGTTTCTTGTAATATTATAATGTCTATATCTGATATGTTTTTTTGAAATTCTAGGGTTTGGGTTTTATATCCAAAATTGGACGAATAGATACCTTGTATGTTCCACATAGTGATGGTTAATGATTTCATTTGTTCAAGAAGTTTAATTTAATTCAATTCAGTTTTATTTGTATATAGGGTTGCAAAGGGGAGGAAAATTTCCAGAAACTTTCCATGGGAACTACATCTGGGGAATTTTGGAAATATTCCAAGTTGGAAACTTACCGGGAATTTATGGGAATTAATTAGAAATTTGGGGAAATTTAACATTTTGTTTGGACATAAGCTGACATGCATGCAAACTAATACAGATTTTAAAAAATTACATTTTGACTTTGAGTTATTATTATAGGTGGAACTTTAATTTTTTTCATTGTGCAACACAAAAGCATAAATGCTGAATTAATAAACATATTTCCTTATGATTGC
>CM074928.1:16479956-16494176 GCA_037576815.1 Pangasius larnaudii
AGTGTCAACATGTAGTGACAGTCCCAAACAGCAGTTTCAAATGGGCCTACAATGTCAATGGCACAGACAGAAAAGGTACAGATTTCACAGATTTCTGATGGTATCAAAAGACAAGCAAATTTGACAGATCTTAACTTGTTCTTTGACCAAGTAGTCAATACCTGGCCACCAATAAATTTCACAAATGCGCTATTTAGTGCATACAATTCCTTGTGCTGTTTAGTGCACACAATTTCGTGTGCCAGATTCACTAAGATGCACCACAGCGAGACAGAAACAACAAGATGTAACCCTCTGAACATAGTCCATTTGTACACTCAGTTCATCACGTATCTGAAAATATGGGCACAAAAAAAAACTATCCACAGCAGCTGAAGGAGGCCATCCACGAACAATCTGTGCACGTAATGCACTCAACTCTGAACATGATGCAGAAGCAGAAGCAAACTCAGTTGGAGACAAAGCAGACATTTCAGAAAACAAGAATGCCACAGATTCAGGATCAGTATCAGAAAAATCCTTGCCAGAAGCTGGCAAAGGTAGACGAGAAAGACAATCTGCCCTTTAGTTTCATGAACCAGAGCAGTAAGTCACATCATAGTAATCGTGCAGCCCAACATGCTATTCGCATTCCATCATGGTCTGTGCCTTTAGAAGAAAGAAGTACTGTTAAAGCCTGATGATCAGTATGCAGGAGAAATTTATGACCCCAAAGGTAGAAATTTACGACCCCAATTTTCAATTGTTGAATATTTGCGTTCAGCAGTTGATAACATCCTTGAAACAAATTCAACAAAGCAGTCTGTATTGTCTTCATGAATTTAAGCAAGTACAACACCTAACCCATATTCAGATGCATCAGTTGAAACCACAGTTGCCAAGTTAGTTTCAAATAATGCCAAGGCAGGACTTTTGACTTATAAATGTTTCACAGTATCAAAGCTTTTCTGATCCTCATCTGACCAGGTGAACTCAGTACCTTGTCTGATCCAAGCATGCAATGACATACTATTGTGACAAAATTTGGAATGAATTTGTAATACCATGATAACAATCCAAGAAGTGAACAGAGCTGGTGGGCATCATTTGGAACTGGAGCATAAAGCATTGCACTGAGACGGTCTTCATCTTGGTAAATGCCTTGCGCAGACACTGCATGACTCAGAAAGCGCAATTCGGATGGAATATGCCAATTGCAATGAAAGTTAACTTGACCAGTCATATGAAGAGAATTCAGTTGGACAATCATTATCACACCCCTACAAAGGTGGGTACTGGTACAGGATGTTGGCAAAACTGTGGACTAAACAATGCCAAACACAGTCATGTTTTTGGGAATGCACAGTTCTTGATTTTTACTGAAAGAGAACACATCAAATTTACAAGCTATATCTGATAATGCTATCCCACTCAAATGTGGTACTTTATATCTGGGTAACATTTCATTCACAATGTAGGATATGTAGGATAGTAAGCCCAAACTGATTTTGTTAACGTGGCATTGAAGTGAATTGTTAAACTGTAGGCCTGCATCCTGCATGTGCTGAATAACCATGTTGAGTGTGTGATCATATTCCCTCTGTGTTATTCACAGAGAATAATATCATCCACATAATTAGCCACATTTGGCAATCCCTTCGGCATGGTTGCTGGCATCTTCTGAAACCCAGAGGGTACTAAACAGTCTTACGTGGGTGATAAATGCAGTCATATCACAACTTTCTTTGTGTAATAAAAACTGGAAGTAAGCACTCTCCATGTCGACTGTAGAAAAGACAGTTGCTCCACATAGCATGAACAACAACTCATCAGTGTTTGGCAAGGGATAACTGTCCATAATAACAGCTTTATTTGGTTCTTGGAAGCGAATACCACCTGACTTTTTCTGCACAACTACAATCAGGGAGACCCATGGTGATGCATCCACCCTCTCTATGGCGTTGTTCCTCACTGATAGCATTTCGAACAGACAAAGGTAACAGTCTGATTTTCTGGAGTGCAGGTGTAACATCTGAAGAAAATTTATCTTATGCACAAAGTCTTTTGTACACTCCAGCTTAGCAACTGGCATAGAAGCAGAAAGATGCATTACAGGAGTCGACAACTGTGCAGGTACTGGTAGAACAGATGAACCTTCAAAGTGTAGATACAATCCTTTAATCAAATCCATTCAAGAAGAGCAGTGCTTAGTTCATCTATAAAGATTGATGTGTTGCACTTAACACTGTCTTTGGTGAGAGTAATTGGTAAATATCCATGCATTGGTATCGGATCATGGGAATATGTCACCAGTTTAACAGAAGGAGGCAGTAAGGAGACTTTTTTAAAGTGTGTATCATGCATGGATTTTGGCAAGACAAAAACAGAAGATCCAGAATCCACAGTTAACTCCACAGGTACAGAAGCAGTTGCAGTAGTAATAGTAGCAGTACATTTAATCTTATCAGACAATGAGTCCTGCAAAGAATTTGAAGCTCATGTAACTCAATTTCATGTACTGAACGTGAACTTCCTATCGTTACTATCCTACATTGTGAATGAAATTACCCAGATATAAGGTACCACATTTGAGTGGGATACCATTATCACAGGGGTGAGCAAACTTTTTGACTCAAGGGACACACTGGGTTTTAAAATTTGACAGATGGGTCAGGCCAGTAGCAGATGGGGGAGGTGAACTAATATAAATTATATGTGAAACCCATTACCTAAAAAGTAACGAAAACATTTACTCAATTTCAGTGGGGACATTGTTGTTGGTCACCCTTTTTTGCCAGCGCATCAAAGTTAGGTGACAGTTTAGTTGTGGCAATTCTCAGGACAGATCTCAGGTGTTCGTAAGTTAACTGGGATCTGTGGCATGCTTCGCTGAGATGATAGACTTGGCTTTAGCAAAGGTCGGTAGTGTTTGGAGTGCGCCATCTAATGGCATCAACTGAAACGCAGGGTATTGCAGGAAAAAGGCGAAATGAATGCGGTCTTTAGGACAATTTTTTTAAATACTCGACGGGCCGGATTAAACAGAGGGCCATAGTTTGCCCACCACTGCTTTATCTGATATAGCTTCTAAATTTGATGTGTTCTCTTCCAGTAGGAATCGAGAACTGTGCATTCCAAAAACATTAGTGTTTGGCATTGTTTAGACCAGTTTTGCCAAAATCCTGTACCAGTACCCATTTGTCACTTTTGTAGGGGTGTGATAAGGTTTGTCCAACTGAATTCTCTCCATATGACTAGTCGAGTTGACTTCCATTGTAATTGGCAATGATTCCCAGTCGTCATCTCTAATAATCATGTTTCCCTCCTTTTCCTATTTCACTGTAATTCATTGTATTTTCAGGTTTAGCCTGGAGAAAACTTTTTTATAAGCTAGAAATAACTTTGTTACTTTGTGACAAAAGTACTTAATAAATACATAGTGGCTTAGTAGTATGCGCTGGTGCCTTGCGCCTCTGGGCCCACCTCATCACATGGTGCTGTGTGTGTGAAAAAATGTGCCTTCTTAAAGGTCACATCTGTGTGTGTATGTATAAATATTGTATTAATTGTGCCATTGCCTTTCAAATAATATATATATTTTACGTTTGAGCTTGTGGGCCTTATTCGGCGCTTCCTACTTGACGCACCACGTCCAAAGGTTAGGGAGAAGTGAACCACCCCTCTTTACAGCCCATATCAGACAGCTCTGTACCATAGAAGAAGCCTTTTTTAACCAAAAAAATCCAAGCCCAGCTAAATTTTGCAAAAAAATACATCCAATCTCCCAAAACCATGTGGAATAATGTCTTATGGTCTGATGAGACCAAAGTTTTTGGCCATAATACCCAAACATATGTTTGGTGCAAAAAAACAAAAACAAAAAACAGCACATCACCAAAAGATGACCACAGTGAAGCTAGGAGGGGGCAGCATCATACTATGGAGCTGCTTTTCTTTAGCTGGAACTGGGGATTTAATCAGGATGGAGGGATTAATGAATAGCTCTAAATACCTGTCAATTTTGGTTAAAAAAAAAAACCTTAAGGCTTCTGCTAAAATACTTAAGTGGAATTTCACCTTTCAGCATGGCAATGACCCAAAGCACTCCTCCAAATCAACAAAAGAACTACTGCATTAAAACAAGATCAAGGTTTTGGAATGGCCCTGCCATAATTTATCTTGGTATCTTGGTTTATTTTACATCACAAAAACCTGCCATTTTAACAGGAGTGTATAGAATTTTTATATCCACTGTTGAAGAATTATGCTCTAGCAGTGGTACTATGTTTTATAAGGTGCTTTACACATTTTCTCCAGAAAAATTCACTTTTTCTTGTTTATGACAGGTTTACAAAGCTATATTGTGTATATAAAAGTGTAAAAATTTACTCTATCCACGGGCCCCTGGAGGACTAGTTTTAGGCCTTGGCACTCTCATTGCCGTGACCTGGGTTCGATTCCTGGCCAGCACATGACACTGTACTCCCAGTGCCGGTCCCAAGCCTGGATAAAATTGGGGAGGGCTGCGTCAGGAAGGGCATCCAGTGTATAAAAATGTGCCAATGATCTGCTGTGGCAACCCCTGACAGGAGCAGCCAAAAGAAGAACAACAACTAAGTACTCTGTGCTGAGTGCTTTTTAATGGTCAATGGCTTAACCTGTATTTCTCAAACTGGCACATCTACAAGTACTTTAATAATGTTAATAATGTAATACTTGTTTTTATAAAGCTATACTACACTGTTTTCTTCTCAGTTTCTTCACAGTTTCTTTATCTTCTTTATATTTCTGACCATAGTAATCTAAACACTGCTGTATTACCCAAGGCCAAATGAATAGTGATAGGTCTGCAGTGTCATTAACCATTTTGTGTAAAGACAGAAAAACTACTTCCACATCCATTGATTTGTACATAGTTATAACTTTATAGCTGCAGTAATAAGATGGGACAAGCAAGTGGACGAGGACAGCATTTAGCATCTGGCTTCAGAACGTTTGCAAAATGCACCAGGAAGAAGAAATGGAGGACAGAAAGGAAGCTGAATGTGATATGCACTTTGTATGCTTCAATAAACAGCTGAAATAGAGAATGCTGTCCTGTCATATTTCATGATCCATAAGTTTGTGATAGATATATTTTGTGTTACCTAACTGAAGACTGAACTGGTATTAAAATGGTTTTAATAGTTGATTTTCCTTGTAAGTAAGAATTCAGTTTAAATTTCAGTTCAAATGTATTTGATTTATTACATGAGGTTTGCATGGCTTGTTATATTTAAGAAAAAAATATAAGCTAGAAAGCAAAATAAGCAAGAAAAATCAAGATATGAATGACAATATAATATAATATATCAAGGTTTTTAATCGCTTTATGTGGCACATCCGCCATACAAGTCCCTGTGAATGAGCTTTTACTGTAGAAATGATAATGTATGTACGGAAGTCCAAAAAGGCCATAAATTATTTTTTTGTGATCTCAAGATAAAAGTTCAATTCAATTAAATTCAGTTTTATTTGTATATTGTTTGTAACAATGGACATCATCAAAAAGTAGTTTTACAGAAATAAAAAAAAGTTTTTTTCTCAAGATCATAACTTATTTTTCTTATGATATTGCGATAACAAAAGTTATTTTCCAAGATCATATAGTAGTAGCATTCTAGCATCATATCATTGTGGCCAGTGGCAACTTTTCACATATTGGTGTGGCAAAAAAAAGAGAGAGATGGAGTAATATAGCTGGAGCTTGTGAGACACACACACACACTGTGAACTTGAGTGAAAGCCTTGCATGTGACAGGGAAACAATGAGGTACAGGTGAGCAAGGTAATTACAAGTCAACAACAGAGTAATTTGGCAACCTCTGGTGGTCAAAACTGTTCATTAGTGACAGCCCCCCTCCCCCACTCCAAGAACGTCTCCTGACGTTCCTAGGGGCAGTAGGATGATGAAGATGACAGTCCCTTATAAGGCTCTTGTCTAGGATGTCCCGGACAGGAACCCAGGAGAGTTCCTCAGGCCCATATCCCTCCCAGTCCACCAGATACTGGATCCCACCTCAAACCTGGTGAGAATTAATCAGTCGGTGGACTGTAAAGGCCGGTTGACCATCAGTGATCCGGGGTGGAGGTGGAGCTTTGGGGGCGGGAGCCAGGGGGGAAGTGAGCACAGGTCGTAGCTGGGATACATGGAAGGTGGGGTTGAACTTAAGGGAACGGGGCAGCTGGAGCCGATAGGTGACAGGGTTGACCTTGCGGATAACCTTGAAGGGGCCGACAAAATGGGGGGCAAGTTTGCGGGAGTCCACCCTCAAGGGGAGGTCTCTAGAAGATAGCCACACCCTCTGCCCAGGATGGAAACAACAGGCTGGCCTGTGGCGATGGTTGGCTTGAGCCTGATTCCTCTTGGAAGTCCGCAGCAGGGCCTGCCAGGCCTTTTGCCAGAACTTTTTGCAACGCCTGATGAAGAGTGAAACAGAAGGCACACCAGCATCATCCTCTTGCTCAGGGAATGGGGTGGGGAGGGGGGGGCTGGAATCCAAACTGGCACTGAAAAGGTGACATCCCCGTAGCAGAGGACTGGAGAGTGTTGTGTGCATATTCTGCCCACAGAAGCTGAGAGCTCCAGGATGAAGGGTTGTCAGATGCAAGACTCCTAAGTGTGGTCTCAAGCTCCTGATTAATCCTTTCCGTCTGCCCATTAGATTGGGGATGGTAACCAGAGGAGATCCTGACAGTGGCCCCAATAAGCTTGCAAAAGGCACGCCATACATGGGAGGAGAACTGAGGGCCTCGATCAGACACCATGTCCTGGGGAAGACCAAAAAGTTGTTGCTGATTCTTGCTCTGGACACATACAGAGCAGCTTGCCACAAACCCCTTCAAATCGTTGGACATACCAGGCCACCAGAAACGTCTGTGGAGGAACTCATAAGTTCTTTGATACCCAGGGTGAGCAGTGAGGTGCGAAGAGTGTCCCCATTGAAGCACTTGGGACCTTACAGCTTTTGGTATGAATAGGAGTCCTGCAGGGCCTGTTCCGGGATCTAGGTGAGTCTGAAGTGCCTGCTTGACCACTGCCTCAATTCCCCAGCGGATGGGTGCCACAATTCGGGATGGAGAGATGACTGGTTTGGTTTCCCTCTCTTGACTGTAGTTATGTAACTTGAGCCTTGAGAGAGCATCAGGCTTTTTGTTCTTAGTTCCGGGACGATATGACAGAGTGAAATCAAAGCGACTAAAAAATAGTGCCCATCTGGCCTGGCGGGGGTTCAGGCGCTTAGCTTGTTGGAGGTACTCCAGATTTTTATGATCCATCCACACCAGGAATGGATGCTGGGCCCCTTCCAGCCAGTGTCTCCACTCTTCTAGGGCGAGCTTAACCGCCAACAACTCCCGATCTCCAACATCATATCGAGACTCAGTGGGAGTCAGGCACAAGGATGCAATTTGCCATCAGTAGAGCATTGGAAAAGAATGGCGCCTATTCCCACATCTGATGCATCAACCTCCACAATGAATGGTAAGGTTGCATCGGGCAGTATTAAGATTGGTGCTGAGGAAATTCTTAAATGCCTTGTCAGCCTCTTGTGTCTACAAAAAAGGGCAGGTACTTTTCTTAGTCAAGGCAGAAACTGGGGCGGCCACTTAACTAAAGTCTCTGATGAATTTGCGATAAAAATTAGCAAAGCCAAGAAACCTTTGTACCTCCTTTATAGTACTTTGTGTGGGCCATTCTTGAACAGCCTGTGTCTTTTTAGGATCCATACCAACTCTGCCCTCCTTGATGATAAAGCCGAGGAAAGAGACCTCTTTGACGTGAAATTCACACTTCTCGGGCTTGATATACAGTTGGTTCTTAAGAAGTCTCTGGAGAACTTGTCATACATGGTGGTCGTGCTCATGTATTGACCGGGAGAAAATTAAAATGTCGTCCAGGTAGATGAACATGAACTGGTTCATCATGTCTCTGAGAGCATCATTGATAAAAGCCTGTAACACCGCTGGGGCATTGGTCAATCCAAACGGCATTACTAGATACTCGTAATGGCCAGACGGGGTATTAAAGGCCGTTTTCCATTCATCCCCTTCACGGATTCTAACTAGATGGTACGCATTTCGTAGGCCTACTTTAGTAAAAATGGTGGCCCCCTGAAGTAAGCCAAATGCTGTGGACATTAGTGGCAAAGGATAACGATTATGGATGGTAATTTTGTTAAGGCCTCTGTAACCAATACATGGTCGTAGACCACCATCTTTCTTGCCGACAAAGAAGAATCCAGCCCCTGCTGGAGAAGTAGATGGACGAATGAACCCATAAGCCAAGGCATCTCTTATATAAGTATCCATGGCCTTACGTTCAGGGAGTGAAAGTGAAAAGATCCGTCCCCGAGGAGGGCTGGTACCAGGTAAGAGTTCTATGGCACAGTCGTAGGGTCTGTGGGGTGGGAGGGTGGATAGCTCTTTTTTTTTACTAAAAACCTCTTTCAGGTCCAGATACTCAGCAGGAACATGGGTTAGCTCGGAGGGATCTGGGGCTTTGGGCTTGAGGGAAGGACTAGCAAAAAGGCATGTAGCATGGCAAGTGGGCCCCCATTCTAAGATAGTGCCAGTGAGCCAGTCAATATGGGGATTATGGTGGTTTAGCCAAGGAAACCCCAGGACCACAGGAAATTCAGGGGAATCAATAAGATTATCCAATTTAAGGCGCATCGGTGAAGTAGTGGAGGTCACAGTGCCTGGACCAAGTGGACGGCCATCCAATGCGGTGACAGACAGAGGGTGTCAAGAACGACTCTTGGAATCTTGAGCTGTTCAGTAAGTCTGGCATCTATGAAGTTGCCTGCTGCACTAGAATCAACCAAGACTTGACAAGAGTATACCTGTTCTCCCCAAGTAATGGTGATGGGAAGGTAGACACCCCCGCTGGGGAACTTGGGAGTAAAGGTTATTCCCGTCACAGCCCTCCCTCTGCTGAACGGGATGGTTCTTTTCCCGGCAACTCCGGACAGGAGGCTCTGAAGTGACCAGGTTTGCCGCAGTAGATACAACACCTCTCTCTTCTGTGACGGTCCCTTTCAGCCAGAGATAGACGAGCTCGTCCAACTTGCATCAGTTCAGGTACCTCAGGAAGAGGTGTAGATGGGATCCCAGTCGAACCTGCCAGCTCATATGTCTTCTGGAGACTAGAAGGGTCTCAGTGGCGTTCCTGAAGGCGGTTGTCCAGGCATATGGCCTGAGAGATTAGGAGGTCTAGGTCATCAGGACAGTCCATAGAAGCTAAAGTGTCTTTCAAAACCTCGGACAGGCCATTCAGAAAAGCAGAAATGAGTGCTGTCTCATTCCAGCCACTCTCCGCTGCAAGGGTGTGAAAGGAAATGGCATAATCCGCAACACTGTTCCTGCCCTGACAGAGCTGCAGCAGTTGCTTGGCTGCCTCCTGACCTGAGGAAGATTGGTCGAAAATCTTCAGCATGTTGTCAGTGAAATTTTTGATGTTGGCACATTCAGGACCTTGCTTTTTCCAAATAGCTGTTGCCCAGGCCAGGGCTTTGCCAGTTAGCAGCGTGATAATGTAGGCCATCTTGGACCTATCAGAGGGGTAAGTCAAAGGTTGTAGTTCAGATGTCAGTTGACACTGGGTTAAAAAGCCCTGGCATTTTCCTAGGGCTCCATCATACCTTTGGGGGGCTGGGAGGCGGGGCTCAGCCCCTAGAAGCTGCGCTAGAGCTGGGGGATCCTGTGGGACAGGTGTAGTAGGCAGAGCGGAGGGGGAAGCCGGTGGCGCCAAACTTCTCACAGTTTCAACTAGCTGTCGCAGGATTTGGTCATGGCGTGCTAGTGTGTCCTGCTGGTTAGACAAGGCTTGACGGGGTGAATCCATGGTGGAGCCAAAACTATTCACGGCAGCCATGATACGCTTAAATTCTGTGGCTGACGCTCTGCCAGAGGACATAGATGCTTCTGCTGAGTCTGTCATGGCTAAGGCTTCTGTCACAGTGTGGGGATTGAACCCAGGCCTCTGGAGTGATAGTCCAACACTGCTCCACTAGACGATTGGGGAATACAGACACAAGTGCAGAGCAAAACAGATAGTGTCCATAAGATTTATTAAAAGGTTCTTAAGGCCAACACAGAAAAAGCACCAAAATAAGTACAAGCCTGAAGGCAAACAAATCCAAAGGGAAAATCCAAAAATCATAACACAGAGGTAGGCAGAGGTTCAGGAGATCAGGCAAATAAATCCAAATGGAAAATCCAAAAATCGTTAACACAGAGGCAGGCAGAGGTTTAGGAGACCAGGTAATCCAAACAGTAAAAAAAGGCACAGAGTTTGCAACACAAAGGAAGACAAAGACTTAGTAACAAGACATGGACTTGAGACAGGGTTAAATACACAAGCTAACAGATCACATGACAGGGAGACAATGAGGTACAGGTGAGCAAGGTAATTACAAGTCAACAACATAGAGTAATTTGGTGACCTCTGGTGGTCAAAACTGTTCATTGGTGACAGAACCAAGGTGCCAGGATTCCGAAACTGACACCCCGGACCCAGTCTCCACCTCACTTTTCCCACCCTGCCTCTCTAATATCTCCCCATTCTCTGTCTCTCTCTCCAGAGGGGGCACATCCCCTTTTGATTTCCCCTTCAAAAGAATTGGCATGGATTTTGTCGGGCCATTAGAAAGGTGCATGTGAGGGTATTGCTTTGTGTTAGTCCTGAAGAATTATACAATGCAATATCCGGAAGCAGTACCTCTCAGCATGCAGTGTTGAGGACACACTCTCCTATGTACTCCCTAGTTAAGATCCCAAAAGAGATTCTGACTGACCAGGTGTAGCGTCACCACTGGCACCTGCACGCCAGAGGGAGCCCTCGCCCGAGTTTTGACGCCACCCACGAGGAACACTTCCGGGGTTTTTACGGACATTTAAGCAGCGCATTCACCACACGAGGTGTTTTCGGGACATTACTAAGCCTTTTTCTATGCCATTATGTTTTGTTTGCCTTTTGTGTATGACCCTGGTTTTCGTTTACAGATTACTGCCTTTGCCTTGCGGTTTGGATTGGATTACCCCGCTGCTTGACTTTCTGGTTTTTTCGGACTTTGCTCTCGTTGCTTGTTTACATTTCCTGCCTTCTGATTTGGATTTGTCTGTTATTTATCTGCTAATGGATCCTACACAACCCGCCTCCGATGAGTCATTACACCAGGGCACTATGCTATATATCACAGACACTACGCAAGCTTTACGAATAAATAGGAATTAAATCAATTCGCACCAGTGTTTACAATCTGTGAACAGATGGTCTGCTAGAGCAGCTTAATCAGACACTAAAAGCAAGATTCATAAGTTTGTTCATGAGGAAGCGTGAAATTGGGATAACCGGCTCAAGCCCCTGTTATTTGCAGTATGTGAGGTCCCACCAGCCTCCATGGTGTTCTCCCTATTTGAATAACTGTATGGGCACAAGCCTCATGGCATCCTAGATGTCATTAGAGAAAATTGGGAGGAGGAACCTTCTAACACCAGAAACAAAATTCAGTATGTTGAGGACCTGAAAGCAAAACTCCACACCTTAAGTCACCTAACACAGGAGACTTTGTGTCAGTTCTAAGATAAGGTACTCATTTTACTATCCATATCAAGCCCTAACTTACTTGCAAAGTAGCAAGGACCTTTTGAGGTCACATGGTGAGTCGGAGATGTTAACTATGTGGTCAAGTGGATAGAGGCGATCCACTTCAAATAGACCATCTCAATCGCCTCAAACTGTGGAGATAGACAGTTCCTGTGGCTCTGGCAAAGGTGGTTCCCAAGAGGGAGGAGCTGGGACTGGAGGTAAGTCCAATAGAGCACAGTTTTCCAGTCCAGATTGCAAGGGGAATTTTCTGATGTGTTATTGCCTCTACATGGTCGCACAGACCTCATAAAACACCACGCTGAGACTCCTATAGGTGTGGTTGTATGCAGCCACCCATACCGGTTACCTGAACACAAAACAATGTGTTCAGGATGAACTCAAAGCTATGCTCGACTTGGGAGTAATCAAGGAGCCCCATAGTGATTGGAGCAGCACGATAGTCTTGTCTTTGACTCCAATTTCTCGAGGAAAAATGGCCTGTTCCACTCTGTTTGGGTTACACGAATTTGTCACCCTTCTGTTTGGTTTGTTTGGAGCCCCAGGGACATTTCAATGTCTCATGGACAGAAGCTTGTACAGAATACCTGATATAATGCTGTCTGTACATAACTCATAATGCTTTAAGATTTCCCACTTACTCCACTAAGTTTGCCTTTGTAATAAGGCTACATATAGGGAGAGCTTGTGAGTTGACCGCTGCTATTTGGGAAGGACAGTGTGACCAGGCACAGTTCCATAAAACCTTCTCCAAACTTGTTTGGGCTGTGTTTGGCCACCCCAGAGAGGGTAAGGAGTCAGGGGAGAAACTGCTCACACTCTTCCATGGGAATAACTCCACAGCAGACTATGCCTTCTCCTTCTGCATGTTCGCTGCAGTGTTCTTCCAAGGATTATGCAAGGAGTTCCAGACAGAGCTAGCATGCCGTGATGACTCCGTAGCCCTTAACCAGCTCATCTCTCTTGCTATTTGGCTGGACATTCTGCTGAGAGGATGCTGTCCCTGTGGTGGCTACAAATACACACCTCACTTACCAGTGGATACCTCTGAGCCCATTGAAATTGGCCACACCTCTCTATAAACAGAGGAGATACAGTTTGCTAGCAGGTCTTTGTTTGTATTATGGTGGTTCTGACATCTGTGCCATCTGTCCAGCCCACCTGACAATCACCAAAGATGCACCAATAATATAGTGAGTGAATCGTTACATGACCAATGCATCTTTTCGAGTACAAATTGTTCTATACTGGAATAATAACTTGCCGAATGTTACAGGAATCATAGATTCAGGAGCTGATTATTTTGTGGATCAGGACCTTTTACAACCATTAAAGATTCCAACATAGTTATGCTAGCCACCCCTTCCTGTCAATGTGGTGAATGGGAGACCCTTGGGCACAATGAGGGGTCAGAGAAAGGCTACATGAACATTTTGAAACAACTGCCTTGTTTATTATTGATTCTATTAAACACTCTCTCATCTTAGGACTGCCTTGGTTAGAAACGCATAATCCTCACATTGAATGGACCAGCAGGGGGATTGTGGCTTGGTCATCCAAATGTAAGGATTATTGTTTCCAACTACAGTGCAGCTCAACCTCCATAGACAGCCCAGCAGCTGAAACCACTGTGAACATTCCTCCTTAATATAGAGACCTGGCAGAGCCACAGAACTATCCCCACATTGACCCTGGAATTGTGCTATTGATCTCTTACAAAGTATCTCTGACACATTCATATGTTTACCCTCAGTCTGTCCAAGAAACTGCTGCTATGGGGGAAGAGATCAAAGAGACTCCAAGACAGGGGTTCATCCAACCTTCCACATCACCAGTGTCATTCAGGTTTTTCTTTGTGGAAAACAAAGATGGTAATATCCATCTATGTTTTGATTACAGAACACTCAATGACTCCACTATGAAATTTCACTATCCCCTACCTCTCATCCCAACCAGACTCAAGCAACTTCTTGGAGCATGCATCTACACCAAGCTTGATCTGCACAGTACTTGCAACCTGATCCAGGTCCAGAAGGGAGATGATTGAAACACTGTCTTCTCTATGTCTGCAGGGCATTAGAATACTTTGTCATGCCTTATGGTTTGGCCGATGCCCCAAATGACCTCATTTGTTAACGAGATCCTTGATGACATGCTTTGTCATTATGACAAGTTTGTCATTATTTATATGATATCTTGAGCTTTTCTTCCTGTCTAGCTGATCATTGAATTCATGTGAGAATTCAGGTGGACACATTTGAGGTAGGAGTTGGGGCCATACTATCTCAGAGGCAAGGAGATCCATCCAAACGCCACCTAGTTACCTTCCTTTTCAAAAAATTGACACCAGCAGAGAGGAAATATGATGTGGGTAACTGTGAGCTTGTTGCTAGTAAGTTGGCCCTAGAGGAATGAAGTCAATGATTGGAAGGTGCCCTCCATCTTTTTTGTAGTATATATATAGATTATCAGAATCTGGAGTACATCCAAAGGGTACAATGTCACTCCTAGCCAAGCCAGGTGGACTGTACAGACCAGGTACCTAGAGCACTAAAGCTGAGGCTTTATCATGTGTATTTGACCCAGAACCTAAC
>CM074928.1:16545043-16557417 GCA_037576815.1 Pangasius larnaudii
CCAAGGTTCTGGAGAAACGTTGTCTCATTTCACTGTGTACTGCGTCAGCTATATATAGTTGAAATGACAATAAAAGCTTCTTGACTTGACTTGACTTGACTTGAAAATCACCCAGCACTAAATGTATTCTTTCAAATTTTGCCTCTATCTCCAAGACACACAATCTATCAGGGGTTTCCCCAGAATACAAATCAAAGAAATGTTGCTATAGATCCCACTGTGTAAGACTGTAATGCAGGAGTAGGCATATTCACAACATGTATTGATGGTTACATTTTTAATTTTGCATGGAGTGTCCTTTTAATGAGAGGTTCTATATGACAAAATTCAGGCTGGGAGCCTCACAGCCATCCAGGCCACCCCATACCCCCACAGCAAATGTTCGAGATCACTGTCCAATTACTGTAATGTACACTCACTGACTGTACAATCATCCAGTCATCAGGTGGTGTGTAGCATGCCATGAATGTCAGCTGGAGAATCCTCCAGCCACTCCAAAAACCTGCCATTTTAACAGGGGTGTGTAGCCTTTTTATATCCACTGTATATACATGTTGTATACAGTATTCTGCAAAATTCTTAGGTACCCTCATTTTTTAAAATAATTTTATTTGTCTTAAATGTTTATTTTATGACTTCTGCATTATCAACGAAACAAAAGCATTTTTGATTTCCAAACATAACTTTTCCAACAGAAAAAAATAAGTATTACAGAAAAATGCTTGTAAGTCAGTAAAGAAAGTAACATACAGTGTTATGTAATAGACCACCTTTCAGCCTGTCAGGTTTTATCTGTACAAACAGAAGCAAACGCAGTAGTCAAAGTCACCAGAAGAACTTTGGCAGATGCTCCTAGGTGCTTGGAAGATTTCCTTATGATTTCCTTAATTTCTGGCTAGGTGGATCTACCTTTTTGAAAATTTTAAAATGTTCCATGCTTGGATGGCCTTCCAATTTGACTATGTAAAATAAGGTTCAGACATGTGCAAATATTGTCTGGTGTTCCACACTTCAATTTGTGAGAGCTATACTACATAATTCAGGCATCTAGAGACAGAGTTGTTTAAATTCATAACACAGACACACAGGCACGCCAGGCAGAATTGTATCTGAAAGTCATGTATATCACTGTAGCTCAAATGCAAACATAAATTTGTAAAATACAGACTATCCCTGTTAATTTACAAAATCATAACTTAAACAATAAGATTATTGAGAGCATCTTTTAAACATATATTTACAGAAACGGTTTGGAAGAGATACTTGTTAATAATTGGAGACATAGCTAAAGACATAGAGGTAATACATTTTCCCTTGTTTTTTTCCCCCTTGTTTTTTTACTATTTCCTAAAATAATATTATGTTTTTCTCCTTGTGAAACACCACACCATTTGATTACACTCTTCATTAAACTATGGTGTTCTCTGCCATCCCATGAGCCTTCAGCTTCTGTTTGACCTGAAGAACAGAACATGACTTAATTTGGATTAATTAATCCAAAATACAAGAGATTTCTAGACATGTCCACTGGATTAAGGAGTTCCTCAAAGTGCTCTTCCCAACACTCAACAATATCCCCAGCATAGGTAAACACACTCCCACAGAGCTTGTGCATGTTCTAGTCTCCCCCTACAGAGGTGCCAAAGTTTGTGAGAGCATCTTTGGGACCACATTGAAGTCTTTTTTCTATGGTTTCTCCAAACTCCTTCCATGCCCAAACCTTTGCTTCTGCAACCGTCATGATTTGCACTTCTGGGTCGGTGGCCATTTTGTAGGAGCACTTCCTGCTAGAAGTCTAATAACATTTCACCACTTCCTCACCATTCCTCCCAATCACACTGCTCTAAGCATCTTCATTATTCCCAACATGGGTATGGAAGTCCCCCAGGAGCACTTTGGAGTCAGTTGAGGTACCCTCTCTAATATCTGCAACACCCTCTACAAGCAGGCTAAATATTCCAAAGAGCTATTTGGTGCATATGAACAAACAACAGTTAGAGTTTTCCTTCCTGAGCCAAACCTCTTGTCTACTGGGGGGAAAAAAACTCAAAATGAAACACCCACACTTCACCTTGCAGGTGGAGAGCCCAAAACCTGTCATCATTTCTTGACTAGATTACCTGGATGGCCCTGTTTTCAGACATATGCCTGCAGACACCACTACCAGGACCCTAATCCAAACAGGGTATCCTTACTTTTTGTACCTTTAATAGGGCCCCTATTAGTATCACTCTTTGTCTGACTTCTGCCCTGAGATCTTTTTGAGCAAGTGTGGCCCCACTGGAGCACTAAGCCCTAAGGTTCACTGAAGTACACAGCCCCTTCACCACATCAAGGCCTTGATCCATTAAACGGAACAATGATGGTGTGCATCCAAATTTCAGGTACCTTGTAATACTACTGTAATACTTTAGCTATTAAGTACCTGTGGCAGTGGGGTCATGGTCGAACGTAAGCTGTGAACGGAGAGGAGGCGTGTCGAACCAGCAGGTAATCTGTGATGATTCTCACCTGTGTCTTATTACTTATGTGTGTCTCTGTGTGCTTTCAGTGATTCCTGTAACTGGTGAGAGCGAGAGAGAGAGTGAGATATATGGGGCACACACACACACACACACACACACACACATACACACACACACATGCTGCAGAGCATGAACTTGAACTTGACTGAGCAAAAGTTGTGAGTCTGGCACAGACCCGTTTCTGTTGAGTTGAGTTTTTGAAAGTGCTCTGAAAAGTGTGAACTGAATAAATACGAGCATAAAGATGTCAACGAAGTGTAGACTTTCAGCTTTATTTTAAGACGTTCCACAAAAATATGTCATTTACCATTTAGGAATTACAGCCATTTTCAGCAAAGTACCTCTATTTTCAGGGGCTCAGAGGTATTTGGACAAAGTGACATTGTAAACATAACCATAATTTTAATACTTGGATGAAAATATTCCATTTCTTTGCCTTTTAGGGTCATTATCCACCTGCACTGTGAAGAGCGTCCTATCAGTTTTGTAGCATTTGGCTGAATGTGAGCAGAGAGTATAGCCCTATACACCTCAGAATTCATCCTGCTACTTCTGTCAGCAGTCACATCATCAATAAACACCAGTGAGCCCGTTCCATTGGCAGCCATACATGCCCATGCCATAACACTGCCTCCACCATGCTTGACACATGATGTGGTATACTTTGAATCATGAGCTGTTCCTTTCTTTCATGATAATTTTCTCTTCATTCTAGTACAAGTTAATCTTGGTTCACAAAAAGTAAATAAATAAATAAACAAAACACAGCAGCATGCTCACTCAGAGCAATACATGTTAGTGGGGGTGAGGGCGTAAATGACTGCATGTGCCAAGGGAGTGTGTGTGTGGCTGTGCAGTGTGTGTTTGCAATGGGCCACTGACCTGGTTCAATGCAAGGAACACAGCTTTTGGAGAGCTTTAGGTTCAGGATGGGGAGGTTGGTGAGGAAACAGCAGTAGAAATACTTGGACTGGACAGCACTCTTCAGCATGGAGACCAGAAATGCCTTTGAGGTCGGCAGCCGAAAGTACAGCGCACAAGACCTTTACTTACTCCAGCATCTGCACCAGCCCAAACTCAGCATGGGTTTGCTGATGAACCAGCGTCACCCAAGCATCAGCCAAGTCACCTGCTCCCTCTCTCTCCTGTGACCTCTCTCTTTTCCTTTTTTCCAGCTCCGGCATCTGCTTTGCTTCACTAATTTGCACTTTGCTTAGCCTTCTTTCTTTTCTTTTCTGCTCGGCTTCTCACTTTCTTTTCCTCCACTTGCTTCTCTTTTCTCTTTTTCTCCATTCGGCCTTATGCATCTTTCACCACTTCCGTTTCTTTTTCACTCACTTCTTTTTCTACTCACTCCTCTTATATACACCTCCACTCTTTATACACCTCAGCATTACCTCTAGGAGTTTCTTATATTCAGGTCCGGTCTTTGGTTAATTGCTTTCCCTTTCTCACTGGCCATGGCAGCTTCACAGGGCACGTTTTTTTGTTTGTTTGTTTGTTTGTTTGTTTGTTTGTTTGTTTGTTTTTTGTTTTTTCACACTGCCACAAGAGTGGTGCTCATTTTGAAGTTGTTGTCTCCTCCTTTATTTGTGATGCCCCTGCCCTTGGATTTTTTAAAAATAAAAAAAAGTGAAGCCCCATAAGGGATATTTTGGTTGTGACAAATGTTCACAGACTGGGGTATGGTTTAACAAAATGACTGAAACAGACACCCCACTATTTACTGACATGGATTTTGAAATGATGAAAAATGAGGAACACCATTTGAATAATAGGTTAAGCCCCCTGACTAGTGACAATGATAACTCAGTTTCCAGTAGATTATATGCACACCTGCTGCCTTGGAGTGACAAGACGATTGTTACAAATGTGGATAAAAGCGCAACAGCTTAGGAAAGGTTGTTTCTGCTGCTTAGTCCTTGCCTCTCTGCTTCAATGATTGAGTTACTTCTGTCATTTGTAAGGCATTATGTCAGAATGTATGGGACAGATGAAGCAGTCTTCAATGTCTACCAGGCTATTCATCCGGCAAAGGAGTATAAAGTACTTGGACCACTTGATAATATATCTGCATTTCCATATGAGAATTATTTGGGCAGATTGAAATGATTGGTTAGAAAACCAGATTGCCCTTTACAGCAGTGTAGTAGATGTATAAATTGTGGCAGTAATTTGATTAAGGTTAAAGTGATTAGAAATGTGTGTCAGAGAGACACATGTGATCTAAACTGGGTCACGTAACAGTGTTTAATTAAAATATCCCCCAGGGTATATTTGGTATCAATCTAATCTGTATTTCATGGTGAACAATGTGGTCACATCATAAATATCATATAAGTTTAGGAAACACACACACACGTAGATACTGAGACCACCTGGTCTGCATGGGAGATTTTTGCCTTTGTTCCCACAGACTCTGGAAACTTAGACTAAATTACATTCTCAGGAAACTTACTAACATACAGCATCCTGGGTGAGCTACCCATCTGGGGGTCCACCCTGCCATGAAATACATGGTGTCTCTTCCATTGGGTACTATGGTCATTGTACGCTACAAAAAGGCTCAGGAGTATAAAAAAGTATGCATTATACAATGTGATGGAAGATTTAACCATCAGTGAGATGCTTTACCATCATGCGTCCTTTGCCCGCAAATCTGTCCATTGACTCTGTAAGTTCTCTTTGTTTTTACTTTCTGCATATTGTGCATTTGCATTTTGTAAAATAAACTCATTCATTACTTTCTCTCTCCATCTCTCAGCAGTTCTTCCCCAAGCAAGTATGGTACAATTAAAAGTGACTTGTATGATTTATATGTTTATTAGAAATAGTTATCTAGCTAATGTTTTATTACATTAGAAATATTTGAAAGCAAACTCTGACAAGCTAATATGAAAGGCTAATACTTGCAAGTTTAAATAAAAACTTTGGCTGCACCTATTTCTGTCCTTGGTCATAGTCGAGCAGTGGACTAAGATAACAACACTTGAACAACGGCCATGCCAACAAAATGAACAATCACATCTCTAATCTAGCACAAAAGAGCTAAAGAAAGTGCCTTTGTTGGACTGGATTTTGTCAATTAATGAAGGAGACAATTGCATTCAGATTGGTATAGACAATTGTAAAAGACATAATCAAACATAATGACAGCATTCACATAGTGTGTGAGAAGTTCAGCAAAATAGAGTTATTCTACACATATCCGTGTGAGTCTTCTGCCATTGGATTTCAGAGAGTTTTCTTGCAAGAAAAGACTGAAATAGTACCTTTGTCTAGTGTGTAACACTAGTATGTCCTTCTTCCTATTAACATAAAAAAACATATTCTGCAATACCACTTCTTCATCATAGATAAATTATATAATGTGTAAGGGTGAGCACAGACAAAGTGGGTGTAGTGTCAGGCCTTCAATTTTTTTTTTATTAAACTGAATATAAAATATTGAAAAGGGGGAGATTATCCAAAAATTATAGTACTGTAACTAAAAAATGGTGTCCCTGCTGTGATTGGACATTGTGAGGGTTGGGGAGCATAGAGAGGATCCAATCTAGGTAAGGACCTTGGTCCGGCAGCCACACACACCCCTTCCTGCTCTGGAGGGCTGAGGATGGGGGCGGTGAGGCGGCTGCTTCTTTTAAGCAGCTCAGCTTCCCTTGGGCCAGACCAGGAGGGAGGTGTGGCTGCCAGACCAAGGTCCTTACCTGGATTAAACCCTCTCTACACTCCCTGACCCTCATGATGCCCAGTCACAGCAAGGACACCACACCTCTTTTTGATATGGCACTATAACCTTTGAACACTGATTGTTGAGTGTTGAGAGTCCTGGCAAAGCAGAAAACATGCAGGCACCGCATCCACCATCATCGTTGTCTCTGATGGGAAACCTTGCTAAAAATTGGTGAAAGTGGGAGCAATGATTTAACTTGTATCTAACTGCATCTTCATTAGTGGACAAGCCTGAGTCGAGGCAGAGCACTGTTTTGTTACACAGCATAGGAGAGAAGAGGCTCTAGAGATTTACAACATGCTACACCTATCATGTACACGTCCCCCAAAACAAAAAAATTAACAGAAGTTCTCTTTCTGGAAATGCTGCCCCTAGGTCAAGCTGTGGACAGACAAAGACTTGTGGCAAATGCAGATGCACCCACATACCAAGACAGTGCCCTGCTTACAATGAGGTCAGCAAAAAATGTGGCAAAAGAACCATTTTGCGGCTGTTTGCAAATCCAAAGTGGACATATCTTCTTTTGACATAGACACTGAACCTGCAGACATTTACACATTGTAGATACTGTTGTTCAACCAAACAAACCTGACGCAGGCTGGCACACAAATCTGCTCATGGGAGACACTGTAGTCAATTTTATGCTCAACATAGGAATTGAAGCAAATGTGCTTCCAAAGAGAGCAGTTGAGCATAAATCGTCTGAGATGACATTCTTTGTGACCATTGTGTCAAATACAGCCTTGCTGGGAAGGAGGACATGTGTGCAACTGAACCTTGTAAGCAAAGTAGAAGCACTTGCACCATCTGCCCCGCCACCAGAGACGGACTTCTCAGCTGTTAGGTGTCTGTGTTTGAGGGTTTTCCCAGGTGTGCACCATATTCACACAGACCCCAGTGTGCCTCCTGTTATCCATGGGTGCCGTAAGATTCCATATGCAGTGCATGACAGGCTCCGTGTGACAATAGATGATCTAGAAAAAAGAGGGGCAATAAGTAAAGTCTAAGCCCACCACCTGGGTTAGTAGTCTTTGCATTACAGAAAAGAAAAACAGCAGCCCCAGAGTGTGTCTGGACCCCAGAGACTTAAACAAAGCCATAATGCGCCAGCACTACCCAATACCCACCCCAGAGGATGTACAGTGTAAATTCGCTGGGAAAAAGCTATTCAAAATCAATGATGAGAAGGACAGGTACTGGCATATTTAAATGGATGAATAGTCGGCTGACCTTTGCACTTTCAACGCGCCAAGGGGCAGATACCGTTTTCATCGGATGCCCTTCAGTATCAAATCTGCAAGTGAAGTGTCCCAGTGTCTAAACTCTGAAAGCTTTCGGGACATCAAAGGAGTCTTTGTAGAGGCCAATCATGTGATCATAGCAGCATCCACTAAAGTGGAACATGATGCCATTCTGGAGAAAGTGATGAACACAGCAATGAGCCTCAATGTGAAATTTAATAAGGACAAGTTGCAATACATGGTCAACGAGGTGACATACCTCGGCCACGTCATCACGTCAGAAGTAGTGAAGTCAGATGAATCAAAAGTATCAGCAATCCTGCAGTTTCCCCCTCCCAGTGACAGAAAGAGCACTTCAGAGCACTGTCAGCAGCCAAAAAGAATTATGCCCAGATAGAGAAAGAACTGCTGGCTATAGTGTTTGCTCTCAGAAAACTCCACTAATATGTCTATGGTGTCAATCTGAACACAAACCTACTGAAGCAGCCCCAGCTTGTCTTCAAAAAATGCTGCTTCAATTACAGAGGTATGACAGACATTGCCTACACTCCAGAAAATCTAATGTCAATTGCAGATACACTATCCAGGGCCTACCTTTAGTCGGAAGGAGCAGAAAGCTTTGACCTGAACAATGAAAAAGTTATTTATGCTGTAAATGGGGAACCACTTAGCGGCAATATAATGCAGATGATAAAATGTGCCACACAGTCTGATGGTGAACTCCAGTTGATAAAACTGCTACATGTATGGCCAGACAGAAAGAAAAATGTGCCACTGGCAGCTCAATCATACTGGCCGGTCAGACATGCTCTCTGCATAGACAATGTACTTGAAGAATGAAGGATGATCGTATTGTGATACCTCATGAGCTACGACCAGAAGTACTCAAGCATCTTCACTTGGCACACCAAGGCATCCACCGCTCTCTAGTTCATGCTAGCTCATGCTTATACTGGCCCGGTTTCACTGACAATGTCCAAGTAGAAGTTTATGCTCCCTGTCAAGAGAGCTTACCCAATAATCAGAAGGAACCACTTCTCCCACATCCTGTTCTTGAGGGACGCTGGCAGAAAGTTGCTGCTGAATTCCAAAGACAAGCATTCCTTCTCATTGAAGACTATTTTTCTAAATACCCAGAAGTCCTACAGTTGCCAGGCTCTCTGATCTGCATTTTTAAAGCAGTGTTCACTTCCAGGGTGTGCCTGAGCTGCTGATCGCTGATTATGTTCTTTTTGCAAGTGCTGAAATGGCCCAGTTTGCCCATGACTGGGGCTTTAGCATCATACATTCTAGCCCTGGTTTTCCTCAGTCCAATGGCATGGCAGATCGAGCAAACAAGACAGTAAAGGCCATGTTGAAAGCAGTAACTCTGATTGGCATTAATCCCCACCTTGCTCGGCTCACTCTCAGGAACACATCTGTCACTGGTCTCAAGTATACACTAGCTCACATGCTCATGGGTCATATTCTACATTCCAACCTGCCTGTGAGTAAAGCTGTCCTGCAACTTTCCACTCCTATGCATGTTGAAGTGGCACTGCAGCACTGTCAGAGTGCTATGACAGGAATGCTGCTCCACTCCTTGCATTCCAGAAGGGGCAAAAAGTGTACATGAGGATAAAAAATACATGGAATCCGGCAACAGTGGTCAGAGTCAGGGATGACATCCGCCACCGCTCAGGTAGAGTGAGCCTTGACCCCCAGTGGAGAGGGGAGACCAGAGGACTCGAAAGCCAGAGAAATGGATTCTACAATCCACCGTCTGAGGGTCTGCTTAGAAGCAGGAAAACCCCTCTTAGGGGGACCAAAGCACACAAGCAATTGGTCCACCTTTCTCCACAGGGCAATTCTGTGGATGTACACGTCCAGTGCTCACACTGGACATGCACAGTTAAGCTTCCGATGGTCAGGCTCTCGAAACGGAGGAGGACAGAATGCCGAGGAGGGAACTTTCGGTACGTACCCCGCACAGGGGTACAAGAATGCTTTGGCCAACCTGGGTGCAAAGTCTAAGTAGGAAGGGGCCACAGAAAGGTCCTGAAGATCCCCCAGTCTCCTAAGAGAAGAAATTGCCAAGAGAAAGGCAGTCTTTAATGTCAGAAGACAGTCCGAAATCTCAATGGGCTCGAAGGGGGGGTTTACAAAGAGGTCCCACGAGGGGACCCGAGATCGAACTGGAGGTCTGAGCCTCAGCGCACCGCGGAGGAAACATGTAACCAAGGGGTGTCTGCCCACTGACTGACCACTGAGAGGGGCGTGGTAGGCCGCGATAGCCGCCACGTAGACCTTCAAGGTGGAGTGGGTCAGCCCTGTGGAGAGACGGGCCTGCAGGAACTCCAGCACTGTACCAACCGGGCAGTAAACAGGGTCGAGCTGGCGGTCTCCGCACCAGGAAGTGAAAAGTTTCCACTTCAGGGCATACAATTTCCTCGTTGAGGGAGCTCTGGACTGGAGGATGGTTTCAACAACCTCGGCTGAGAGACTGGAAGCTCTGAGTTGTGCCCCATCAGAGGCCACACCCACAGCTTCCACAGCTCCGGGCGGAGGTGAAGGATGTTGATCCATACTCAGCCCGGCCAGAACGGGGCTACTAGCAACAGACAAACCCCGTCCCGGCGCACTCTCTCCAGAACTCAGCCACGTCTGCACCATAGCATGCAGTCCCAGGGGAGCTGGATCAGTCAGAGAGAACCAGAGGGGACAGTGCGATGTCTCCTGAGTCGCAAACAGATCCACCTGAGCTGGGCCGAAAACTCTTCATATCTGCTCCACCACCTCGGGGTGGAGCCTCCATTCCCTGGGCATCGGCCCCTGCCTTGACAGGGTGTCTGCTCCCATATTGAGATGGCCAGGGATGTACACTGCTCTCAGAGAGAGGAGTTTCCCCTGGGACCACACAAGGATCTGGAGCGCCAGCCTGTAAAGGGGGCGCGAACACAGACCTCCCTGGTGGTTGATATAAGAGACCACTGCTGTGTTGTCGGTGCGCACCAACACATGGCGATCTCTTAGGTCCGGGAGAAAGTGTCTCAATGCCAGAAACACAGCCAGCATCTCCAGGCAGTTGATGTGCCAAGTGAGATGGTGGCCGCTCCACAGACTGCGGGCTGAGCAGCCACTCATGACCGCTCCCCATCCGGTGAGGGATGCATCCATCGCTAGCGTTACGCGGCGACAAGGAGCTCCCAGCACCGGACCCTGGGACAAGAACCAAGGTTCCCTCCACATGTCTAAGGCACGTAGGCATCGCCGCGTGACCATGACCGTGCGGAGCGGGTTTCCCCTCAGGGAGAACCCCCTGGTCTTGAGCCACCATTGTAGGGTACTCATGTACAGGAGGCCAAAAGGTATCACGTTGGACGCAGCTGCCATCAGACCCAGCAGTTTCTGGAACTGCTTTACAGTGAGTGACCGGCCTTCTTTCACTCTTGTGACTGCTGTGAGGATCGACTCAATCCGAGCAGGAGAAATCCCACACCACGCCGTAACCCCAGCTCTTTCATATGGGCGAGAACGACATCTCGATGCCGAACTGCCACCTGTTCCAACCGAGCTAATATCAACCAATCGTCGATATAGTTCAGTATGCAGATGCCCTGGAGTCGCATAGGAGCCAGAGCAGCATCCACACACTTTGTGAAAGTGCGGGGTGAGAGTGCTAGGCCGAACGGAAGAACCCGGTATTGGTAAGCTTCTCTCCCGAAAGTGAACCAAAAGTGTTGAGGAAGGATGGAGATATGGAAATATGCATCTTTTAGGTCGATCGTGACAAACCAGTCCTGGAACCTGATCTGAGACACGGCCTGTGTAGCCGTGAGCATCCTGTGTAGCCGTGAGCATCCTGAACCGACAGGGAATGACCGGACTGGCTGCTCCGAGGGCCTCCAAAGAGGCGGCGAGCCTCCCAGACCCGCTACGTTCCCAGACAAGAACTGGGAGAAATGCTCGCTGGAGACCACTGCGCCCTGAAGCACCATAGGTGGCAGGGTTAGCAGAACGACCTCCCGAGGGCACTGAGGCGAGACGGGCACCGTATAATGAGGTGCACACCGTTCCGCCCCAGAGCCAGAGGCGTCAGGGCTTCTTAGCTGCAGCCCTCTTTGACAAAAGGACGGTCCGCAGATCCGTTTCTGACTTAGAGGGACCCGGCTCAGAAACAGAGCAAACCTCAGCGAAGCTCTGTTTCTGTGCCTCCCGATACGAGGAGGCGGCACGCCGGTGTGAAGGTGGCGGCTCTTCATAGAGAGCCTACCGGGAGCGAAGCACACGCAGCGGCAAATGCACGCAATGCGGGCTCCACCCCTAAACAGACAACGCAGGAAGGAGAAAGGGACTCACCCGTCTCCATTTCCTCCGCCAGATCCATCTGCAAGCCCCACGAGCGCAACCGCCGCTCTGCCTCGGCAGAAGCGGCACCGCGAGACACACAAGTGAAGGCTCCCTCCTCAAAGAGAGCCTTCCGGGAGCAAAGCGCACACAGCAGCAAACGCTCGCAATGTGAGCAGCCGGCTCCCTGCGTGCTCCGCTCCCAAGCAGACAACACAAAATGATTCAGATTCAGAACGCGGTAACGTGGAAGGCGTTCCCATAGCATTTCGACGCAGCTCGAGTTCCTGAAGGGGAACATTACATACATACTATAAATGTGCAAATGAGATATTTGTACATGAAGTTGTGCAAAAGAGATATTTTGAGGGAAGCAGCACATAGTGCAGGATGATTTGTAGTGCAAAAAAAAACAAGTAAACATATATTATAAAGACTGAGTCTTTGTGTGAGAGAGTGTCTATAAAAAGTATTCAGTGTACATTCAGAGAAGAAGAGTGTGTTACTACAGGTGGTTTGTATAGCCCACTCACCTGTGTGTAGCACACT
>CM074928.1:16557517-16569598 GCA_037576815.1 Pangasius larnaudii
TATATATATATATATATATAATACACACACACACACACACACACACACACTGCGCCAGATTGAAAATTGTGCTATTTTTGCCCTTATCCTGACTTTTTAATGGCACATGGATATTGGAACAACCGTTATTTGTATCTACCCTCGCCAAACACTACTAAAGTACTGAAATCCTGCAACAGCCAACCTGCATGATGACCTGGTGGAGAAGCTATGCAATCTTGGCTTGCTGCAGAGACCAGGTCTACAGTGCTTGGTGTCCCCTGATGCCGGTGGCTGGTGGAGGGGCTGTTGTAAGCCCAGCAAGAGGGCGGGGGTTTGTTCTAGTCTAAAAACAAACCGGGCCTGCTCGCCTGCAAGAACTTTGTGCTAGTCTCTAGTTACTGCTCATCACTGGTGGATTTGTGGCTGTTAGATGCAGACCTTTTTATTTACTATGGGAATTCACCACTGTCGTTATCGTCAAAGTGTACATTCCCCCAGCACTAATGCTAAGAAAGCGCTCTGTGAACTGTATGGGGCTATTAGCCACCTGCAGAGCACACACCCTGATGGACTGTTTATTGAGATTTTCAGCACACAGACTGCAACTGGTTCTGAAGCAGGTGAAAACCTGGCCAGCAGGAGCCATCTCTGCTTTTCAGGACAGTTTTGAGCACACTGACTGGCACATGTTCAGAGAGGCTGCAACCAATGGCAACTTCCCCAACTTGGAGGAATCAGTGACCAGCTACATCAGCAACTGCAGTGATTGTCACTGTCTGCAAGACCATCACCACCCGCTCCAAACAGAAGATGTGGGTGACTGCAGAGCTGCGTGCGCTGCTGAGAACCCGGGACTCTGCCGTCAGAGCAGGTGACAAGGTGGTCCTAAGAACAGTGAGGGCTAAACTGTCCTGGGCCATCAGAGAGGCAAAGAGAGCACACACCCAGAGAATTCACGTTCATTTCAAGGACAGTGGTGACATGTGGCAGGGCATCCAGGCCATCACCAATTACAGGACTCCCATACAGATGCGCTGAACAACTTCTACGTTCAAATTGGGGCGCAGAATGATGTCAGAGCGAGGTAGACCACCCCTCCTCAGAACTACCAGGTGCTGTGTCTAACCACAACTGATTTGATGAAAACTCTACACAGTCAATCCACAGAAGGCTGCTCAGAGGATGTGCAGAACAGTTGTTGGATTTGCTCACTGACATCTCCCTGAGCATTGCCGTCATTCCAACGTGCTTCAAGGCCACCACCATCATCCCTGTGCCAGAGAAGTCTTCACTGTCCTGCCTCAATGACTACCACACGGTTGCACTCAAATACTTGTCATCATGAAGTGCTTCGAGAGGCTCATCATGAGGCACATCAAGACCCTGCTGCCCTACTCACTGGACCCCCTGCAATCTGCATATCTTCCCAACTGCTAAACAGACGACGACGCCATCACCACCACCCTCCATCTGGCCCTCACCCACCTGGACAAAATGGACATGTACGTTCAAATGCTGTTAGACTTCAGTTCAGCATTCAACACAATCACTCCTCCACACTTGATTGGAAAGCTGAATCTGCTGGGCCTGAACACCTCAATCAACACATTGAGCACTGGGGCCCGCCAGGGCTGTTGGCTCAGTCCATTGCTGTTCACTCTGCTGACTCTCAACTGTGATTTAGCACAGCTTGAATCATATCATCAAGTTTTCTGATGAAGTGACCATGGTGGGTCTCATCATCAAGAACTACGAGTCAGCATACAGAGAGGAGGTGCAGTGGCTAAAAGACTAGTGCAGAGCCAACAACCTGTCTCTGAATATGGACAAAAATAAAGGGGTGGTTGTTGACTTCAGGAGAAGAATTGTTATAAATTGTTATTATTTTGTTTAAAGATCATATTTCTTTCATTTAATACTGACTTTCAGAAGCTATATAAGATATTTGTTTCCCAGAAGACAAAATAACAATTACATGGATGATCCTGTTCATAATTTTACATCTCCCTGGCTCTTAATGCATTGTGTTGCCTTCTTAAGAATCAATGAATGTTTGCACCTTTTGTAATAGTTGTGTATGAATTTCTCAGCTGTCCTATGTGTGAAAAGATGGATCTCAACATCATATAACCACTGTTGGAAAGGGGTCAAATATGCATAAGGTTCTAGAAAACCAAAAAATGTGCAGTACCTGGAGGATTTTTATTAAGAAGAATGGGCAGTTTAACTGCTCAGGACAAACAAGAGATTCATGAACAAGTATAATCAAACATAATTTTGGTCAAAAGTCAATCCATGATCATTCATGTAACAACACACAGTATTAAGAATCAAGCGTATGTAAAATTTTGAACTGGTTCACTTGTGTATATTCAGTTATTTGGTTTTGTGGACTATATATATAAACATCTATTATGTGAAATAGCTTATTCAGGGCAGTACTAAAAAAAAGATGCAATTTTTATGATCCCTCGTTTTTATTATTATTAACATTTTGCAGATTCTACAAGGCATATGTAAACTCATGAACCACCTGTAAAGGGATGAAAAAAAAAAAACAAGTCAAGTTCTAGATAAATGCTGCAAAAAAGGTTCTCGTACAGAGTTCAACTTCAAGTTCAAGTGGAGTTTGTCATTTCAGCCATATACAAGTACATAGTGAAATGAAACGTTTCTCCAGGACCAAGGTGCTACACAAGACAAACACAGAACAACACAGAACTACAGGGACTACATAATTTATACATAAAGTGCACAAGTGCAAACGTGCAGACTGCACAAGACAGTACAATGACTACAACGCCAACCAGTACGAAACTGCACCACAATCATCTCTGTTCCTATACCCCACACAAAACATCTCTGCTAAAAATAAGTATAGAGATGTGCATCTAAAAACATTTTGTTCATTAAACTGACCTTTTTTGCACCCACTGTTTGAAAGCTATTGAAGACAGAAATGTGAATGTGAAATTAATTTACTGTAGTATGCACTGATTTATTTCATTTATGCACGCATTTATTTTATTTAAGCACAAAATTTCAAATGGGAATTTATATTTACCAACACAGTCTGTTACACACACCGGCGTTAGTGTACACGCGTCTGTGTTTGTCTGCTTGTTGCCTTGTTTTTTTGATCACTTGCTTGTTCTCTTTCTCTCTCTTTCCTCTTCTGGTGAGGGGCCAATCGATCACAGGGATGCGCCTGAAATGGGAGGAGCCCTATCTTTAAAGCTAGCATGGCAGCGACGGCATTGGTTCTCTCTCTCTCTCTGTCGCACGCACGCACACACACACACACACACACACACACACACACACACACACACACACACACACTGTTTATCACTGTAGTGCTCTGCTTTTGTTTTCTCAGTGCTTGCATTTGTTTTCTTTGGTACACTCCTGTGCTGAGCGTCTGCTCTGTTTCTGCTGTTTGTTCTGTTTGCCTTTCTGTTTGTTGTGTTATTGTTGTTTTGTATTGTTTGCTTCTGTGCTTTGCTTTGCAATAACTGTGCTAACTGTTTTTGCTGTTTGTTTTATTTGCCTGTGTTGTTAATGTCTATGTTAGTGTTGTATTGTTTGTGTCACCGCTACACATCACTGTCACATCACATGGTGCACCCCTAGGGAGAAAGAACAGTTTCTGTTCTTCAGGTGCGTGCACATGCACAACTCTCACATAGGATTTCTCTGTCTAGACATGCTAGGTGAGTGGTGAGTTGTATTTTGTGGAGACTTAAGATAGAGTAGTAGCTAGTGTTATCTTTGCAGTTAGGTAAAGTAGGGTGTAGAAATGTATCATAAGTTCTTTCCTTTGGTGCCATCTAGGTCTCTCCCTTGGGGACCACCTGCTACAAGCGGTCTTACAAGGTCTGTATATGAATTGTGTGTACATTGATCAGCCAGAACATGAAAACCACTGACAGTTGAATATCATCAGTGTTTCCCCTGCCATTATATTAGGGGGGTGCCAGCCCCCCCAGAAGGTCAAGTTAATTTTTGTTTAATTTTATTTTATATATAGTGCCAGATCACAACAGAAGTCATTTAAGGTTACGTTTCCTATAGAACAGGTCTATAGCTTGTTCATTTATTAAACAAACTAAATATCCTTATGTTATTTATCTTATTTACACGACAGCACGTAATATGTCTCTACATGTTTGCGCGTTTACAATTCCCCTCTGCTCTATATTGCGCGTCGGGGAGTTCCGCCCCCAATGCACACACACTCACACACAGACACATGCAAGCAAACAGGTGAGCAGTACAGTCCCACCAGCGGACAGAGAGCGTGCGTTGGAGAATATGTTGCATCAACCACCTGAAAAACAGACAAAAATATCTGCTTTTTTTTTACATTCTCCCAGGGTGGTGAAGATGGCAACACTCGCTCTCCTGCGAGTAGCAGCTGGAGTAGCTCTCCTGCTCTGAGTCAAAGTTCAGAAAAGAGCCCAAATGCTGCATGCCCTGCCCCTGACAAGCAACAAAATTCAGGGTGACAGCTTTTGACCCAGCTTGACCCAGCTTGGCTGTTCAGTTATTATGTCATTAAAAGAAACACACGAACACCATGATTCCTTTGTGTTTGCGTCAGTGTCTGTCTGTCCAAACCCCCCTCCCCGTCTGTCACCCCGCCCCCCTTGCCAACTCTCCATGTGTGCATCGCTTACCTGGGGAAGAGATGGCACGACGGTGCACTATGGGAAGAAGGCCAGCCGGTGGGGGCAGTGTAAAGGGCAATGTTCTGCTGGGAAACCTTGGATCCTGACATTCATGTGGATGTTACTTTGACACATACCACCTACCTAAACATTGTTGCAGACCAAGTACACCCCTTCATGGCAACAGTATTCCCTAATGGCAGTGGCCTCTTTCAGCAGGATAATGCGCCCTGCCATACTGCAAAAATTGTTCAGAAATGGTTTGAGGAACATGACAAAGAGTTCAAGGTATTGACTTGACCATGGAGGCTCCACCTTGCAATTTCCAGGACTTAAAGGATATGCTGCCAACATCTTGGTGCCATATACCACATCACAACTTCAGAGGTCTTGTGGAGTCCAAGCCTCGATGGGTCAGAGCTGTTTTGGCAGCACAAGGGGGACATACACAATATTAGGCAGGTGGTTTTAGTGGTATGGTTAATTGGGGTATTGCATTATGCTTGCATTATGAGACTTGCATTATGAAACAATCAAAGCAGCAACACTGTGTGCTCCCGAACTGGCCTTCAGAGCATGTAGACAGAAGTTCTGGATCCTTACGAAAATGAGCTCACAAACATTTCTTGAATTTGCCAGAGAAAGGACATTTTATTTAATAAATGCTACCAAGTGCTTCTACCAAGGTTAATAATTTTGAGTCTTAGACAACTCATTTTGCAAGAGGAATTCAAAAATTCTCTGTCTGAGAAGGTAGTCATCTATTTGAATGAGCATAAGGTTTCTTCCCAGTCAGAAGCTGCTAGGCCCACGGATGAATTTGTACTTATGCATACAAGCATTTTTAAACCTTCCCAAACTGAAGTTTTGGCCTCACAGAGCAAACCAACTCTGCTTGCCCAGTCAGCTATGTCCCCTCAAAGCTCCAAAGAGGAGTGTTTCTACTGTCACAAGGCTGGTCACAGACTAGGTTACTGTTCAGCCTTGAAACATAAGCAAGACAGAGATCGCTCAACCCCTAACTCCAAGGGAATTCCGGTAGTGGGTTCTGTTCCTCTAGTGACTTTGGTGCGTACTGGTAACCATATGTGTGAAACTACTTATGAGCCCTTCATTTCCTCTGGTTATGCGTCTTCACCTGCACTGGTTCAAGTTCAGTACCCTGTTAAGATATTAAGAGTCACTGGTGCAGCCCAGTCTCTTATTCTGGCAGGGGTGTTAAACGAGCAGACTTTTTGTGGAACACATGCATTTTGCTGTGGTATTGGTTTGGATTATATAAGACTGCCTTTGCATCAAGTCCAGTTATCAAGTTAGCCATTAGTCTGGTTAATATTGTAGTATGTCAGTAATTGCCTGTAGAAAGAGTACACTTCGTTTTAGGTAACGACCTAGCTGGTGGCAAAGTGCTGCCTGCCTTGGAAGTGCTCGATAGATCAGATTGCTCTCTGTTCTCAGTCAAAAAGTGGCAGGGCCTAATTAAAATTATTCCTGCATGTGTGGTCAGTATGGCTCAATCACATAAGTTTGCTGATGTTATTAACTTGACTCATTCATTTTTATCTCAAGAACTTAGTGGGAAATCTATTCCAGTAGTTCCCCTGCCAGTGTTGGTGCAAAAGTACACAATCTCTAACAAGGGGGACCTGATTTAGTCAAGTGCAGCTTGTTCAAGCTCAACAGTTTGATTCTAGTCTGGAGAAGTGTCTCTCCTTTGATTGTGGTCCCAGTGATGTAGCTTTAAAAAAGTTGGATTTTACCTCGATAATGGAGTTTTGATGCATAACTGGTCTCCCACTGTTGATATGGTGGACTTTGCATCAGATTGTAGTACCAACTGCATATCGTCAATATGTCTACCACTTGACTCATGATAGTCCTTGATCAGGATGTTTGGGTATTAGTAAAACTTATACTCGTGTCCTCAAACATTTCTTCTTCTTTGTTAATATGTAGGTAAACCAAACCAGACCATTCTCCCTGCTCCATTACATCCAATCCCAGCAATAGGAGAGCCATTTGCACGTTTTAGTTGACTGTATAGGAGCTTGTAACAAATCTTACGGGTTCGTGTGGAAATGAGGAAGCAGGAAGCAGGCCTGGGAACAACTCGGAGGCATTTTATTCTCTAATTTCACTTTCACTTTTAGTGATTTATTTTATTTGTTCATACACACATACGCACGCACACATGCGGCTCTGTGCTGGATAGCTCTCTGTCTCTTGAGGCGCTTGTCTCTCACCTTTTTATCCTTGCCCCAGCTCACTGCAACACAGAACACTTGCTAGTAGAATTCCCTGTAGGTGTGCATTCCTTACCACTCACCTTCTCCAGCTCCGCCCTCCATTCGCAAACCAGTGCTTGACCACGCCCCCTCTTCCACATACCCCCATCACCCGTGGACTCCTCTCCCCCTGTCCTTGCCGCTGCCAGTGATTAGTGTAGATAAATGATTAATGTCATCCAAATAAGCAGTGGCATAAGCAGCATGTGGACAGAGGATTCTGTCCATGAGTTGCTGGAATGTCGCGGGGGCCCTGAACAACCCAAAAGGGCAGCCTGAGGCACATTGGAGGTGGGGGCGTTAGTCTGGATCCCCAGTGGTTCTGGAAATGCCCAGGTCTTACTCCCACACCTGCGGCCTCTGATTCACCCATGTGGGGGAGTGAGGAAGGGGGAGGGAAAGCATGGGTTGCGGGGAATGGGTTGTGGGGGAATTGAGCCCCCGTTTAAATGGAGCAGGAACGGGGAAAGGGTGAGGAGGAGTCTGAGAGATATGAGAGCGAGAGAGAGAAGGATAAGGGAGGGGCTCGCCTGCCCCCGGATATGCTGCTGTGTGGTCCTCTGCCAGGTGGATTGCCTTGTCAAGCGATGCCGGTCGGTGCCACTGGACCCACTGGATCCACTGTCCTTTCTGGAATTCGGGCAACGAACTGCTCCAGTACCACAAGGTTGATCACATCCTCTGCGCCACGTCCCTCAGCCAGCAGCCACCTCAGCCACCTCTGCAGTTAGCATCTAACCAGAAGTGCATAAGTGGCATATTTACAATAAATTACAAAGAAGGATATACAGCTATGAGGGTGATATGTACAAGGAAATGGATGACTTATGTACAGAAGGTGCAGTGGGTATTACTTTACGTACAGACAAAAGTTCCTCTGGCATGTTTGTTGATTGGACTTCTCCATGGATGCTGTAGTGTACCCAGGAAACTGATGGTGCAACTATTTGGATGAGAGCCACTGCTCCTTTGTGCCTCCCCATCATTGATTTCACCCTGTCTGTACAAACTCCAACGCAGTGCGCCCAATCATTTTCATTCACTCTGAAAAAGCTATCCATCAAATTAAAAATATCTTCCCCTGTGGAACGTCTGGCAAGGGGATAACAAAACAAAAAATCTTCATGGACTGTGTTCTCAAATAAATAACGGACATACACCAGACGATTAAATAGATTTGCTATGTGGTAGCTTGGCAGATATGAAGCTCCCTGCATTTTTAGAAGACCCTAAGCCTGAATGAGAGTGGATAATTTTTTTTATTTTTCCACAGTTCCTTCAGTTTTCCTTGGAAAAACCTGGAGGCATACCTTGTAAGCGACAGTTTTGTTTGTAAGTGGTGGACCAGCTACTTTTCAGAGATTGCTCGGCATCTGCATCTAATTGCAGTGCTTCCTTGGATGACTTGGTGGTTTATTCCTTGGACTGGCCCAGTCATCTAGAGTCCATGCTCAGAGTCTTTGAGAGGCTGAAAAAAGCTTCTTTGAGCAAAATGTGAATTTGCTAAAGCTGCAGTAACACACCTTGGTAAACAAGTAGGGCAAAGACAGGTCTGACTGGTGGGGGCTGCGTCGATTTATTGGTACGGCCATTTAGTACTGCAGTTTTTGTAAGAATTTTTCGGAAGTGGTGGATCCCCTTAAATCCCTTCTTAGTTCTTCCATGTCTTTTGTGTGGACTTGCCAGCATGCATCTGATAGTGTTTTTGATATTCATTTTTTTTTTGTGTTTGTTGTTAATGTCTGCTGTGTTAGTGTTGTATTGTTAGTATCACTTCTACACATTGCTGTCACATCACAGTGCAACCCTAATGAGGACGAACAGGCCAGCAGGTGCAGACACGTACATAACCCTCACGTAGGAATTTCTCTGTGTAGATACGCTACGTAAGTGGGCGGGTACCACCCCTTGTATTTTGGAGAGGCTTTAAGATTGAGTAGTAGCTAGTGTTATCTTTGCAGTTGAGAGTGAATACAGAGTTGGCTGAGTTGGCTGAAGAAACATATCTTATGTTCTTTCCTTTGGTGCTGTCTAGTTCTCTCGCTAGGGGACCACCTGCTACATTGGTTATCCTTCAACTTTCTACTTGTTAAAGCTGTCTTACAAGGTGTGTTTGTGTATGAATTGTGTGTCTTGTAATAAATGCTGTAAATGTACCCCAGTTCCAAAGTCTTTTTATTCCCCACTGACTTAGCTTTTCATCCTCTCCAGCTCATGATACTAACCCTTCTCTATTCCCCTAGGCCAGAGCCCAAACTTAGCATGGGTGTAACCAGATTGTTAGACTGCATTGTGTAACATTTGAGGATCTGTTTATGTGGTTGTCTCATAGTGGTCACCTGATATCTTTCTGTGCTTTTCAGGGTGTTGCTGAGTGAGGACATCACACCAAGATGAGGCCAGAAAGCAAATCACTGTTGAACATCATTGTATTGGGTCTTGGCTTTATGTTAATATTCACCGCCTTCCAGACCTGTGGAAACATTGAAGTATGACAAAAATCTTTTAATAAGTCATTTGTCACAGGAATATAGTTACAGTTTCAAAATGAGTTTTCACTATTTGCTATGCCATTCTTTCCCACACACTTTGACAATTTATATTTTGCAAAGGCATAAAAAAAACAAAAATATTTAGCTCCTAATTGTGTTTGGTCTTTTGACAGCAAACTGTGCTTAAGAGTTTTAATAGCACAGAATTCCATGGAAGTGGGTACACAAGGTATTATCTTTTGCAAATATTTTTGAGCTTATTTGTAATGCTTTGAATGCATTTTACTATGTAGTAAAAGTCATGTGACTACGTATTGCTCTTGTATAAGTTGTGTCCAGATTTCATCTTGTGCGAAATTGTGTTGTAATCTAAGAAATCTCAGGATTTAGTCCTCAGTGTTTAAGTCTTGTTAATTTACTGGCTAATTCTGTGTGACAGATCACATTATTAGCACCAGAAGAAAAAGTTATTATAAGACATGCTAATATTAACTTCAGTCCTTTTTGATAGCATGGCTATTATCTATGGAGTCTTCTCTGCATCAAACCTAATTGCTCCTTCAGTGGTAGCTGTCATTGGACCTCAGTTGTCACTGTTTTTCAGTGGACTAGTTTACAGGTAAGGTCAGGCCAACTAACATTTATATTTTTCTACTTGAATGAAATGCATGTTGTCATATTCATTCCTGTACTGAAATAAATATATGTTCTTGAAAATGTTCTCATTCTGGTCTCTTTTTAGTGGATACATAGCTATGTTTATTCACCCTTTTACCTGGAGTTTCTACACTGCTTCAGTCTTGGTTGGAATTGCAGCTGCAGGTACTGTGTGAAGCGTATTAAGCACTTCTACAAATTTTTGTGGAATCCTCTTATTTTTCCACATTTTAATTGATATAATGTACTTTTCACAGTGCTGTGGACAGCTCAGGGGAATCTCCTCACCATCAATTCCAGTGACTCTTCTATTGGCCGAAACAGTGGGATATTCTGGGCTTTGCTGCAGTTTAGGTGTGTCTATGGTTTTGTTTAAATATTTCTTGCTATATAATAATTGAAGTGAATTTATCTTAAGCAAGAATGAGGAGGTTACCTTTTACTGTGTGTGTGTTTGTTCTTTCAGCTTGTTCTTTGGCAATCTTTACATTTATGTTGCCTGGCATGGGAAGGTTCACATATCAGGTGAGGGTTATGGTGTTTATCCCAGTGGTATCAGTACATATTATATGTACAGTGGAAGCAGTTGTGTGTAGTTGGAAATAATGCTCACAAGTTTATGTGACAACTACTTCCCTGTCTCAGATAAAGACCGTCAGACGGTGTTCATTTCACTCACCATCATCAGTCTGGTTGGAAACTTCCTCTTCTTCCTCATTCAGCGGACTGAGACAGAGGTTGTGCCTACTGAGGTGTCTGAATCACCGCTGTCTGGAGATGCTTGTGAAAGCGACTCAGTGGTGGTGTGAGTATGGAAATCAATAAGCCTCTGTGTTTAGCAAGAAATGCTTTAGATAGACAATGCTTAATATAGAGCAAAGACAAACATCTCTCAATACTGTTTGCATTTTTATGCAGAGCACCCCAGGGTCTAGGTGCTCAGGCTTTGGTGGCATTCAGTAAGTTTTCTGAGCTACTGTAAAATACTGTAAAACACTAATTTAAACTCAACTAGTTTTAAGTTCTTCTAATGTATGCTGTGTGAACAGAGAAATCCATTCAGCTGGCCATGACCAAAGAAATGCTGCTGCTAAGCATATCCATCGCATACACAGGTAAACCCTATACTTGTTCCTAGCCACTTAAGTAACTATAAAATTACAGTCAAATCCAGAACTATTGACATTCTTAAAAAGAATGGGCAATAATGGTTGTATATATACTATACAAATGATTTAAATTTTCCCTTCAAAAAGATTTCGGGAAGTACTTCTTTGCCAATAAAACCCATAGCAAAAGATTTAGAATCCCTAAAGAGCTTTTGAAACAAATGCAAATTACTAATCCATAAAGAAATTCTTTTTTTTCCACCCATAAAATTGCTCTCAGTCTTCAAGTACACTAATGTTGTGTTTGAGTGCATTTTTTTCTTTCACTGATTAAAAAAAAAAAAAAAAAAGGTGTGCACCTGACACCCGCTGCAAAATGTGATGCTTCATTGAGGGTTCGGGACTGTTTTGCAGTTTGTGACCTAGGGGTCATGATAAAGACCCCAGGCATACAGTCAGTTTCAGAAGTATTTGGTCAATGACAGAGTTTTTGTGATTTTGCCTTAATACACCACCACAATGGATTTGAAATAAAATAATCATGATGTGATCAAAGTGTAGACTTTCAGCTTTATTTTGAGAGGTTTCACAAAAATATGGCATTTAGCATTTAGGAATTACAGCCATTTTCACCAAAGTACCTCCATTTTCAGGGGCTCAAAGGTATTTGGACAAAGTGACATAACTGTAAGTATAACCATAATTTTAATACTTGGATGAAAATCCAGAGTGTATAGCCCTATACACTTAGAATTCATCTTGCTACTTCTGTCAGCAGTCATATCATTGAGCCTGTTCCGTTGGCAGCTATACATGCCCATGCCATAACACTTCCTCCACCATGTTTGACACATGATGTGGTATACTTTGGATCATGAGCTGTTCC
>CM074928.1:16622322-16637098 GCA_037576815.1 Pangasius larnaudii
AGTATACCACATCATGTGTCAAACATGGTGGAGGCAGTGTTATGGCATGGGCATGTATGGCTGCCAATGGAACGGGCACACTGGTGTTTATTGATGATGTGACTGCTGACAGAAGCAGCAAGATGAATTCTGAGGTGTATTTATTTACATATTTTTGTGGAAACTCTTAAAATAAAGCTGAAAGTCTACACTTTGATCTCATCTTTATTGTTTTATTTCAAATCCATTGTGGTGGTGTATAAAGGCAAAGTCACAAAAACTCTGTCACTGTCCAAATACTTCCCGACCTGACTGTATAACAATATATGAAAGCGGCACATGCTGAAAAGTGCTTGCAGGGGAAAAGAAAGAAAAGGAAAATAAAAGAAGCACAAAGCTCCTTTAAAAAGTCACCCATTTCCCGAGTCCTCATTCCCCCGCAACACACACACCGGGTACCATGACCAGTGATAAACCACTTTATCCACATGCCTGCCTGCGTCTACTAGATAAAATCATGAAATGTAAAGAAAGAGTAGTATCATTTTTTATATCACTTTTTTAAGTCAACCAATGCCTTGAAAAACTGAAAATCCAAATCTCATATAACTGAAGGTGAAAATCCAAATGTAAAAAAAAAAGATTTAAAATGTAATTTGAAAAACTAATATACATATTAGTGATCTAGACATGTTTCTCACAATGCATCTCATTTGTACAAATTTAACTAGGGAACGAACAAATAGCTTAAATGTTAAATAACTTCGCAGCCAAAAACTGCACACACTGTGAGGTGACAAGAATATAAAAAAGTTTTTGCATCATGCAGTAAAGAAAACACACCTGAAATAACACTGCTGACTCAAACCTTAAATATGTGCCGCCGCATCATGGAGCATGCTCTATGGACACTTATTATGTATTTGTTAAACTCACCTCCATGAGGGTACTGCAAAATTGGGGAAAGGAAGAAGTCCATTTTGTCCTTCAGATCATCTTCATTTTCTTTCTCCCACTGAGTACCAACTTGCCTCCAAAGCTCACATGCCAAAGCCCTGAACAAAGAAAATAAGACCCACTTTTACCAAATTGCTACACCAAACTTTAAACAGTACATAATCATGATCAGAAATGGCATAATAATGTCATTGGTTAGTGATACTTTATCTCTGGGAGATCATCACTGAGGCTGCTCAGCAACAGTGGAATAAGCTTGTGGAAGTAAGAGTATCTGTCCCGGAGGTTGAGAAGCCAGTCACCAAAAACCAAAGTCACAGCCTTCCTCACCTAGAAAAAGTCATTTCAAAGAACAGCAAGATGCATAGACTATTAAGAGGGTACATCAACATCAGAGTCTCACTATTACCCTGAGTGAGAAATGGGACCCTATTTCCATAATGCAAAGCACAACGTCCTATGGCAAGAGCTACTACAAATTGCAAAATAATAAGGGCATGTCCCAAGTAAATTGTAAAACTGTAGAAAATATAACACAGTACATTTTCGGTATAATCCTTTTGCATATCAACACTGTCCTTTTGACATGTTTTTACTCATAGTACCATACTTCAGTATTAAAATTTGGGGCTCCTACACAAACTGTGCAAAGGTTGGCAGGTCTGTAGTTCATAAATGGCATGATAATCAGCTGAGCTAGATCAGGTGTGTTAAATTAGGGAAAACACAAAATTATTAAATATGAAAACCTAATCTAGAAAATCATCTTGCCTGGGGTGAGTTATCAAACAGTCTCTGTGCCATGTGAGAGAGCACATCATCCATGGTCTTCACTGTGCCATAACGGACAACAGCCCCAGAAGCCTCTATGATAGCCATTCGCACCCGTGAATGCTGGTGTGAGATAGTCTGCATCAAGGGCTTAACCAGGAACTCTGCTTGCATGTGGAAGTGGTCTATGTCAGTTTTCAAAGAACAAATAAATAACAAAACATTAAGTCAAAACAGAAAATGTTAGAAACAAGTAAAGTTTTACGCAGTTTTAATAGAAAAGAAAAGACAGAAAAAGAACCATGTCTATAAAGCATTGGGGATGGGCTGATGCAACTGATTTTCTTTTTGATCTAATACCAAGACTAATATCCCGATATTAATACTTTGAATTTTGTATCTACAGGCAGGTCCATAAGTATTTGGACAGTGACACAATTTTCATAATTTTGCCTCAGTACACCACCAAAATGGATTTTAAAAGAAGCAATCAATATGTGATTGAAATGTAGACTTTCAGCTTTAATTCAAGGGGTTTAACAAAAATATTGCTTTAACCGTAATTGCAGTAATTTATTATTTTTTTTACATAGCCTCTCCATTTTCACAGGCTCAAAAGTAATGGGGTAATTGAGTAATAAGCAGTTTCATGGCCAGGTGTGGCCTGGTTCCTCATTTTTCATTACAAATTAAGGAAATAAAAAGTATAGAGGTGATTCCAAGCATTGAATTTGCATTTGGTAGCTGTTCATGGGAACTCTCAATATGCAGTCCTAAGAGGTGTCAATGCAAGTGAAAGAGGCCATCATTAGGCTGAAAAAAAAAAAAACAGGCCTATCAGAGAGATACCAGAAACTTTAGGAGTGGCCAAATCAACAATTTGGTACATTCTTAAAAAGAGGGAATGCATTGGAGAGCTTAGAAACACCAAAAGGCCTGGAATGCCCACAGAAGACAACTTAAGTGGATGATCGCATTATTCTTTCCGTGGTGAAAAAAAAAAAACCCTTCACAACATCTAGCCAAGCCAAGAACACTCTTGAGAAGGTAGGCATATCATTGTCAAAGTCTACAATCAAGAGACACCTTCATGAATGTAAAAACAGATGGTTTACCTCAAGGTGCAAAACACTCAAGAACAGAAAGGCCAGATTAGACTTTGCTTAAAAAAAACCCTCTTAAAAAAAAAAAGCCTGACCAGTTCTGATGCAAGATTAACTTGTACCAGAATGATGGGAAGAGAAGACTATGGAGAAGGAAAGGAAGGGCTCATAATCCAAAGCATACCACATCATCTGTCAAAAATGTGGATGAAGTGTTATGGCATGAGCATGTGTGGCTTCCAATGAAACTGGGTCACTGGCAAAGCATCTCAAGAGAGGAAACTCAGCATTGGTGATGTCTATGGGTTCCAGACTTCAGGCAGTCATTGACTGCAAAGAATCCAAGTATTAAAAATAATCCTAATATTTATGATTGTTAGTTTGTCCAATTACTTTTGAGCCTGTGAAAATGGAGAGACTATGTGAAAAATGGCTGTAATTCCTAAACGGTTATTGCAATATTTTTGTTAACCTGTTTGAATTAAAGCTGAAAGACTACATTTCAATCACATCCTGATTGCTTCATTTCAAATCCATTGTAGTGTTGTGCAGAGACAAAATTACGAAAAGTGTGTTACTGTCCAAATACTTATGGAGCTGACTGTATATTTACAAAAATGGATCAAGAAATAATTAATTAGAAACTGTTCTCTCTCTGGATCCTATTCAGTTACACAAGTAAGCCATATACACTCACTGGCCATTTTATTAGGAACATCTACACATCTGCTCATTCATGCAATCATGTTTGGTTGTAACCTATATTTAACCAGAATAAAAAAACTCATTGAGATAAAATCTCTGCCAAGAAGGCAGCAAAAAACACAACAACTGAAGACACCAGTTAACAACAGTTAACACATCAAGAAAAACTCCCACCAAAATAAGTGAAAATAAATATTGAACAGAAATAGAAACATACATAATAACATACAATCAAATATCACAGAAACAACTTCCACTATGGCTATTCTTAAAGTTATTTACAATTGCCATAATTCAACCAGTGAAGGGAGTACAGTAAGTTTTAAGTGTTCCTGTAAGTTGTTTCTATTTTGTAAGTTGTATTCTCTTTTGAGGCATTAAATTAGTTTTATAGTCACAACCAGTAACAAACTGTAATGGCAATGCAATGCACACAACCATGCAGACACAGGTTAAGTCTGGGGCTGTTAGTTAATGTTCACACATTAAACATCAGAATGAGGACAAATGTGGTCTCTGTGACTTTGACTTTAAATAACAAAACATTAAGTCAAAACAGAAAATGTTAGAAACAAGTAAAGTTTTACGCAGTTTTAATAGAAAAGAAAAGACAGAAAAAGAACCATGTCTATAAAGCATTGGGGATGGGCTGATGCAACTGATTTTCTTTTTGATCTAATACCAAGACTAATATCCCGATATTAATACTTTGAATTTTGTATCTACAGGCAGGTCCATAAGTATTTGGACAGTGACACAATTTTCATAATTTTGCCTCAGTACACCACCAAAATGGATTTTAAAAGAAGCAATCAATATGTGATTGAAATGTAGACTTTCAGCTTTAATTCAAGGGGTTTAACAAAAATATTGCTTTCATTCAATTAGTTTTATAGTCACAACCAGTAACAAACTGTAATGGCAATGCAATGCACACAACCATGCAGACACAGGTTAAGTCTGGGGCTGTTAGTTAATGTTCACGCACAACAATTTTCACGCACAACAATCACTAGAGATTACAAAGAATGTTATAAAAAACACTGAATAAACAGTCAGTAAAGTTGACTTAATGATGAGGAAAAACAAAATACATTCAGTGAGCAGCAAGTCTGTGGGTGGAAACAGCTTGTTGATGAGTAAGGTCCGAGGAGAATGGACAGAATGGTACATGCTGATAGGAAGCCTACAGTAACACAAATAGCCATTCTTTACAACCGTACTTAAAAGCATTTCATAACGCACAACATGCTGAACCTTGAGGTGGATGGACTACAACAGCAAAAGATTGTATTGCACTCCTGTCAGCCAAGAACAGGAAGCTGAGGCTACAGTGGGCAGTTGAAGTAAAAACAGGTTATGGCACAAATAACCATGCCACGGTCATTAAGATAAGTGATAAGATGATCACTGAGATATTTTTCCCCATTCTGATGTTAGATGTGGGCATTATCTGAATCTCCTGTCCTGTATCTTCATTTATATCTTCATATCTGCATTTAATGCATGGTGCTGCTGACACATGATTGGCTTATTGGATACAACTGCACAAAAGACAGGTGTACAGGTGGTCCTATTAAAGTGGCCAGTAAGTGTGTATGACTGGGCTCTGCCACCACTGATTTTCTTTTGCTTTATTGGAAAATTTTCACTTCGATATCCCTTTGGGGGCAGTGCAATGATCAGCGCTCTCTTCCACCCTCAATACCACGATTGAGGTGAGTCCCTTGAGCAAGGCACCGATCCCCCAACTGCTCCCCGGGCGCCGCAGCAAAAAAGGCTGCTCACTGCTCCGGGTGTGTGTTCACTATTGTGTGTGTGTGTGCACTTGGATGGGTTAAATGCAGAGCACAAATTCCGAGTATGGGTCACCATACTTGGCCACATTTCACTTCACTTCACATGACTATGTATGGAACTCATTGGTTTTTGCTTTAAAGTAGACTAATCCATGGACTATGTCCATTACCTAAATATTGAAAATATATAATAGTAAGAAATGTATTTAATACGAACTCACATGGGCTTGTATGCAAGCGCTGCCTGTTACAGAAGCTCTGTATTTGTGTTATTTTCATCATTCTTTTTGTTATTCTTGTGATTTTCTTTGGCCTAAGCGTGGTCAAAAGGGATACCACGTGGACTGGCACATCTCTTATCATCCTACTGACCCTTGGGATTGATTATCATCAAGCCAGCATTGTTTACACAATGGAACAGCTGTTCACCCTCAGGATGGTGCCTCCTTTGTCTCCCTGGCAAAAGTATGGTCTTCTGCTGTTGTAGTCCATCCACCTTAAGTTTCGATGTGTTGTGCATTCTGAGATGTTTTTATGCTTACCACAACTGTACAGAGTGGTTATGTGAGTTACTGTAGCCTTTCTGTCAGCTCAAGCCAATCTAACCATTCTCTATTGACCTCTCTCATCAACAAGGCATTTCTGTCTGCAGAACTGCAGCTCACTGGATGTTTTTTCTTTATTGCACATTTTATTGCAATTATTTATTCTGAGTAAACTCTAGAGACCATTGTCTATGAAAATCCCAGGAGATCAGCAGTTATAGAAATATTCAAATCAGCCCGTCTGGCAACAACAATCATGAGAACACATTTTTCCCTGTTCTGATGGGTGATGTGAACATTATCCAAAGCTGCTGTCGCGAACCTGCATGATTTTATGCACCGCACTGCTAAGTAGGTTTACAGGTGTACCTAATAAAGTGCTCCGCTAGTGTATATTCGATTGTAGATGGTTCTCTATCCACTCCCGAGTGAGAATATACACGTTTTATAACTTTGTACATATAATTCTTGAGAAATATAGAATTGAGAAACTCGAATATTCTGTGAATGCCCAAAATAGAACCAACTCTACGGCGGTATCAGTTATCGGCTAGCTTACATATTTCCCAGTTGCAAAGCAGCACTCCCCCGACTTGGACTGAAAGGAATTTACGCTAGTTGTCTAGTTAACAACTCACGTGTTAAACAGAGTTTCCCTTCCTGTCTCCATTAATAAACAAATGCATTAGCAGGATTATTCATTAGCCTTCCTTTTCCTATAAACAGCATTAACTTTAATTTAATTTCCTGTTGAAGGCTAGAGATGTGGTTATGCCAAAAACTCACCTGGTATACTCCGGGCCAACTGTATTGTACATTTACAACTCTCCTTTATAACGTCTGGGAAAGGGTCGATTATAGTCTTTTGCAGGATTTTTATCATATCGTCCAGGTACGGGGCAAGGTGCCTTCCGCAGACCTCTACAATAAGCGACAGAACTTCTACCATGGACAGCCGCAACTCTTCTGCTGGTTCTACTATCTCTTTTCCACCGAGTCGCTGAGCCAAGGAAGGCATTATATAAGGCACTGACGACTCTGGTTTTGAAACGCATCTTATGAAGTCTCCAATTATTTGAATAGCAACTTCTCGGCATCTTTCCATAGGATCTGATAGGCATCTCAGAAGCGGCTTCAGCAGACACGCAAAAACTTCTTGTAACACGGTACTTGACAAGCCTTTCTCTATGGTTTCTTTTTTTATATCCTCCAATGCTTGTTTTCTTGTGCTTTTCTGACCTTCATTCAAACAGTTTAAGTGTCGGGCCAAAGATCTCATAATTTCCGCAGCAGCACATTCTTCTTCTGTCGCCATTACTAGATGCATGTGTTGCTTAGTCGCTAGTAGCTATGGTAACGACCAGCTTTACGACAAACACGCCTATTTACGGCAGATCGATTTTACACTCCAAGCGTTCTTAAAAACGTTCGATAATCATCTAAAGCAAGGGTTTTAAACCATGACCTTTTGTGTAAGCACGCTAGCCTAGTGGGCTATGGATTACACAGTAAAGGTCAAAAACGAATGTCTAAAGATCAAGCACGTAAGTTAAAAAGATGTATAAATTGTAGTAAACTTGTTCCTCCGGTTGTCGTTATCAATTCGTTATTCATCCACTAGAGGGCGATCTCGCTAATAGTCTCCCTGACTAATCAGTAATAGCGCACCAGTAACGTAACACAAACAAATAGTAGCCACATTTTTAACTTTTTGTATTTTCTGAAGGTTAAGGTTACAAACGCTGTCCTGAGCCAGACTCCACTCACTTTACTTTTATTTTAGGACCCGGAGAATGACTAAAAGCACACCCCCAAGTTACCAACTGGAGTGTGTGGCAGGCACCTTTAAACTAAGCAAAAGGAAGGGGACGCATCATACCACAGCACTGTTAATTAGTGTGCTAAAACACAGTGCCTCATCGTGTTTTATTCATTACTTATTCCACAGTGCTGTTGAATTCGTGAATCCGATTCAGAAGGTCAGAAGGCGTTGATAAAGAAAGCAATAACACATGACTGGTCATACTGTCATAGGAAAATAATCCATACCATGGTGGTGTGATATGGCCTGATGGGAAGCATTGTTTTCCTATAACAGCATTCCTTTTATTCCACATGATTAAAATTTATAAATTTTAACTTATTAATGAACAACACTTGTTATCACTTTCGTTATGGCACCTATAAGCAGTTTTTCCCTCACTAGCCTCTCTAATGTCTCTTTTGTTAATAAAACATAAAACTCCTCTATCCTACAGACTGCCATGGTGGAAAATTTACTGTTACTGAAATGAAGGAGTGCATTAATATAAACCTATTATTTACAGTTTTTACTCGTCATGGCAAGACAGAGAGCATTGTTATGGACAATGTGACTCAGCTATTTTCTCTGAGTTTTTGAAGGCATGAGATAAAGTATGTATATATATTGTACATCCTTGTACTACCCTGCATCTAACGGTGCTGTTGAAAGATTCCACTGTGCACTGAAAGGCTGCATTCAGACAGCAATTCAACATTCACAACCATGGAACAGTGCTGTCACATAGTGGCTTCAGGTGTAATATGCAACACCTCATGCTACTATGGTGAGTCTCCATATGAACTGTTATATGGGAGAAAGATGCAAACCAGGCTTAAACTTCTGCCTTTGCAGGGCAAGGGAAAATGTGATCTTGCTGCTGTCTGTGAGAATGTGCAAAAGAAACTGGACAAATATGACAATACACAGGCTACAAATGCAGTGCTCGCTATCCTGTCTTTGGTGCGGGAGGGTGAGTGAAGATAGGACTTCCTCATGCAACTCTAAAAGGCCATCCTAGATTTTCTGCTCCTGTAAGAGTAGAAAAGAGAGTTGGACCCAACATATTCCTACTGTGTTGTAGAAAACAGTGAAATGCTAATCACCTCTCATACTCACCCATGATGACTGACTGTACAAATAACACATTACAGAATATGCACAACACTACACACAGTCCTGGGAAAGACTCACATGTGAGGCATAAGCCTATGTGGCCAAAGACTATGTTGTAAACAGAATCGGACTGTCTTACACCTAAGGTGAAAAAAATTATTAAGTTCATAAATGGGTTAAATGTTTGTATGTTCAGATGTCAAAACTTTGCTGACAAGATACGTATGCATGTTATGAGTTAAAAGAATAATAAAGCATAGATCACTGTTTTATATACATTAAATCTACTGTATTCCTTGACAGTAGACAGGGTTTCTGAATAGTTGCCTACTGTTATCAAGAGTACATGTTCACTGTTAGTTAAGTTAAGAACAAAGAGAAGACAAGAAAGTGGCTAGCATGAACATGGGAAGTTAATGTGTGAAGTTACTGTTCTGAATAAAAAAATGGAGTTTGGAATACTGTGTCTTGCTTACAATCCATAAACACAACACCCTCCAGTAAGGCCAATTTTGCTCTCTTGGACTCCTGACCATGGATGGCTATGGCATTGCTGGGATTTGAGCTTGTGATCGCCAGGTGATAGGGCAAATGTTTTCCTGTTGTGCCACTCAGGAGCCCCCTCAACATTCGTGGCAAGAAGTCAAACCTGCACCTTCTTTTTTAAAAGCTGGCAGATGGAAGAAATTAAGATTGGCAACTTTGCAGTTTGCAAGACCTGTTATGCTAAAATTAAATACTTTGGTAACACAACCAGTATGAGAGTTCAAAGTTACCCAACTCAGATAGGGCAAGAAAGATAACTAAATCTAATGGAACATTGATCTCTAAGGATCTGCTCCCTTACTCATTTAGTAGAAAAACATACTCGTTACTGACGTAACCTCGGTTCCCTGAGATACGGGAATGAGTACTGCGTCGCTAGACGCTATGGGGAAGACTCCTTTTTCTCCGATGACTGAAGCCTATACAATCACGCAGTGACACTGCATGGCCATTGGTTCGTGCAGTGCAATAAAGAACCAAGGGCTAGGCAGCGTAACTGCACGCGCCTATGGCAAGGATGCCCGCCAGAATGGGAGGAGCCATCTGGCTATATAAGAGTTGTTCTGACTGCCTAAATGGAGTGGAACGCTCGATGTAAATTCTCAGTGCCCTGACAGGGCAGAGAAGGCTCAACTCCGGATCTTCTTCTGATGGAGGAAGTGCCGAGAGAGAGATAACCTGTGCCCTAAACGGGGTGTAGAGCACCTTAGGAACATAACCATGCCTCGGCTTTAGGACGACCTTGGAGTCGTTAGGCCCAAACTCAAGGCAGGCAGGACTCACCGAGAGAGCCTGTAAGTCACCTACTCGTTTGACCGATGCTAACGCCAGTAACAGGGTGGTCTTTAACGATAAGGCTTTTAGGTCTACAGACTGTAGTGGCTCGAAAGGGGACCCCTTGAGGGCCCTCAGTACCATGGGTAGGTCCCATACAGGGATGGTAGGGGGCCGGGGCGGATTAAGCCTCCTGGAACCCCTCAGGAAACGAACAACTAGGTTGTTCGACCCACAGACTGCCCTGCTATAGGAGCATGAGAAGCTGCTATAGCGGCTCTTGTCCAACAGCTCTTGTAAGAAGGACAATATCACTGATATGTTGCAGAAAATAGGGTCTTTGCCACAGGTTGTGCACCAGGCAGAGAAGACTGACCATTTAAGGGCATAGAGGTGTCTCGTGGACAGGGCTCTAGCCTGTGATATAGTATTTTGGACTCTTTCAGGGAGATCTACTGATTTCCGTTGAGAGCCCAAAGATGTAATGCCCACAACTCGGGTTGGGGGTGCCAAATTGTCCTGTTCGCCTGAGAGAGAAGGTCCTGCCTCAGCGGAATGGGCCACGGGGCCGCCGTAAGCAGCTGAGATAGCTCTGAGAACCAAAGTTGGTTTCTCCAGGGCGGGACCACTAGGAGGACATTGTGTTTGTGCTCCCTGATTCGTCTGATTGGGGGATCAGCATACATTGGGGGAAAAGCATACAGGAGAAGATTGGGCCAATCATGGGCCAACGCATCCTCGCTCTTTGAAAAATATATTGGGCAATGAGAGTTGTCTTTTGAGGCGAAGAGATCAACCTCTGCCCTGCCAAAGACCTCCCAAATTTTCTGAACCGTTTGCGGGTGGAGCATCCACTCGTCCGAGGGGACATTGCTCCGAGATAGCATATCTGCTCCTTGGTTCAGCACGCCCAGGACGTGTACTGCCCACAACGATCGCAGATTGAGATGTGCCCACTCCAAGAGGCGTTTCACCATCTCGTAAAGGCGTTTTGAGGAGAGCCCACCTTGGCAATTTATATAGGCGACCACTGTCATGCTGTCCGAGCAGACTAGCATGTGGTGTCCCTTCAGGTCCAGCAAATAGGTCTGAAGAGCTCAACCTACTGCCGTCATCTCGAGGCAGTTGATGTGTAGCCGACCTTCCGTGACCGAGCATGAGCCGAAGGCCGGTTTTCCCTCGCACAGAGCTCCCCAGCCCGTGTTGGAAGTGTCCGTCGAGTTCCTTCTGTGAACAATGCCCATGGATACGCCCTGTTTGAACCATTGGGGGTCCTTCCAAGGGGCCAAAGCCGCTACATAGGCCTGGGTCACCCTGATACGAAGGCCACTGTGGGCGGCACTTGTGGTTTCAGCCGGTACTAGAGGGGTCTCATACGAAGCAGGCCCAACCGTAGTACTGGTGATGCAGAGGCCATGAGACCTAGCATCCTTTGAAATGCTTTGAGAGGGCGAATGGCTCCAATTTTGAAGGAAGCAGCGACCTGCTGAATAGCTAGCGCACGCTCTGGCGCGACTGATCTTTCAGATCCAGAGAAAAGAACCAGTCCCCTGGGCGTATTTGCGAGGGGGATCCGGATCCGGTTCAGAGTAGATCGCCGAGCTTGAACGCTTAGGCAAGAAGTGTCGCAGAGCCTGGGACGACTTCTGTGCAGCGGTAAAATGCTCAGCAAACCCTTCGATGGCGGGACCGAACAGCCCCGTGGGAGAGACTGGAGAATCGAGGAAAGGAACTTTGTCCGCCTCTTTGATTTCCATCAGGTTTAGCCATAAGTGGCGTTCCAACACCACTAAATTGGCCATTGACCTCCCAATGGCATGAGCCGCCGCCTTTGTAGCTCGAAGGGCCAGGTCCATTGCACTTCGCAGCTCCTTGAAGGCCGTGGAATCAGACCCTGACTCATCCATAACTTGTAGAAGTTTTGCCTGAAAAACCTGAAACACGGCAATAGAGTGCAGAGCTGAAGCCGCCTGCCCAGCAGAAGAGTAAGCTCGTCCAGCGAGGGCAGACGTTGTTCTGCACAGATTAGAGGGATGCGCGACCTTCGCTCTCCATCCGATGGCAGTGGTCCACGCAGCCACTGACTCATCCAGCGGAGGTAGCTTCTCATAGCCTGCGCCATCAACTGTGGAGAAAGTGGAAGAAACGGACATGCCGAATAAGGAGCGCGCCACGACTTTGTGAGCCCGTCATGAACTTCTGGAAAGAAGGGCGTGGCTCACTGGCAAGGAGCCTAACGGCCCTCCGGCAGGAACCATTCATCCAGATGGCTCTGGGTGGGCTCCTCCGGTGTGGACCACTCTAAACCCAGTTCTTCCCCCGCTTTAGAGAGAATGCGAAAAAGCTCGGTGTCCGTATTCATCTTGGTGGCGCTGGAATCCATAGACGGCAAGGGGGCGGGGTCGAAGGGAGAGCCCGAAATATCCTCGACGTCTGATGCCGCTAAAGACATGCTATCGTCTAGTGGCTCGTCCTCTGTTGCACCAAACGAAACCACGTCGCTCGCATCAGCCGCGGGACGCTGGTCCGGGCGTTCAAAGAAGACGGGGGAATCCCCTTTGCATGGCGAGAGCGAAGCACACGGGGTCTGAGCCGGCGTGAGGGTGCCGCGCTTCTCTGCCCTGCCGTTTTTTCCTCACAGGTCCCCTCGCGAGCGCGCAGAGAGGAGAGACTCATGCTCACACAATGTGAGCATTCCATCTCTGTCAGAGCGGCTTCCGCATGGGGATGGCCCAGGCAGGAAACGCACTCTCTCAACGCCGCTTGCTCTTTTAGAGGAAAAATGCTCTTTTAGAGAAAAAAGGCTCTTTTTCGCTCTTTTTAAGCTCACCGGATGGCGGCAGGGGACGAGCTGGTATCGGCGCCAGACACTGAACGGCGGCTTGGAAGCTCGGTGAGAACAGCAGGACGGTGCCGGCGAGGCGTGTCAATGGCGAGTGGCTTCAGTCTTCGTAGTTCAGCGCAGAGAAGCTCTTCGTCGCTGAAGGAGAATTGATCTGAGATTCTATGGCACAATGCCCACTTATATAGCCAGATGGCTCCTCCCATTCTGGCGGGCACCCTTGCCATAGGCGCGTGCAGTTACGCTGCCTAGCCATTGGTTCGCTTTATTGCACTGCACGAACCAATGGCCGTGCAGTGTCACTGCGTGATTGTATAGGCTTCAGTCATCAGAGAAAAAGGAGTTTTCCCCATAGCGTCTAGCGACGCAGTACGAGTGTAGTATCGAAAGGGAACCCAGGCATTTGTTTTCTCCTACACACCAAGGTATAAGATCCCTTCCTGGCATTTCTTTACAGACACGGCCATAATAATTCTGTAGAGCAAGACCCCAATCACCTAGCACATCCACTGTTCTCCCTTCTCCCATCAGGAATAAGGTACAGAATGATCAGCACTGAGTCCACTAGGTTGTTAATAAGAATTTCCAGTTATCACTCCCCACTGTAGATGTGTATCTGAATATGAATACATTATTCAGATTGATAATGGCCCCCAGCGAATACAAATTACACACATATATATCATCATATACACAGATATGCAAAATAGACAGAGACATGATACAAATGGGAGATGAACTATTTCGTTGTAACCCAGTTGCCTTATTTGAACTCCAAAATAAAACCGCATTTCTATCATATTTATGTACAAACAAAAGAAATATGCTTTCATAAAATGAGATTTTGCTACATATAGCTTATGCGATGCACAGAGCAACATATCTCTTCTGGTTCTCCAAAAAATAAGCATTTAAATTATTTTAAAATAGTGTATGTTTGTGTTGCATATGAATGTGGTGTGTGGGAAGTAACTACGACTGGTAATACCATGTGAGGCCTAGTGTGGCTGACCTACAGGTAATATTTTTACATAAAAAAACTGCTCTGGCCTTATTTCTCTAGTGGACTGCATATTCCCTGTGTGTGTGTGTCAACTACAGGGGGTGTCAACAGCCTCCCTTCCAGTCCCAGTTCCACATCATGCTCGCTTGCTATCTCAAGTTGGTGTGGACTAGGTAATGATTCATTTTTAGACTGATTGTATCCATGTTGTTTTGTCTGAGTGTTTCAGTTTGTCTCTGTTCTATTCCCCTGTGTCTTTTACATGTAGGATTCACAATCCTCTAAGCTGGAGTACTTTGGATCAAGGTAGGTCTTTCAGGGTAAGTATCTCTTTGTCCTAGTTCCTCATTAACAGGTATTCTCGACCAGTAATTTTCTGAGCATTGGAATAGGTGCCATCATGGTTGGACATTTGTTTTCTGGTTTTTAGTCTTTTAATCTGCACCTTTGTCTTGTCTGCATCTTAGGTGGCAGTTTCACAAGACCTGGTGGTGCGAGGGCAGGTAGGTCATTAACAAGCAGCAACAAATTATGATGCAGGGTTCTCATTATTCCCTTACCCAACCATGGCCAACAGTATTGAGTTTGGCAGTGCTCATTACATAGATTAGGGGATTACAACCCTTGGCAAAAATTATGGAATCACCACACTTAGAGGATGTTCACCCAGCTTTTTTTAACTTTATAGCAAACAAACAAATCACACATATGACACAAAAAAGGTTTTGTTCAATAGCTTAACATTCTGGCTTTGTGAAACATTTTTTTTTATTAATGGCATGTCATTTTCCAAATCAAGTAGAGGAAAAAAGTATGGAATCACTCAATGTTGAGG
>CM074928.1:16664307-16709426 GCA_037576815.1 Pangasius larnaudii
GATTAGGACACCTGATTCTGATCATTTGGATGGGTGACCGAATACTTTTGGTAATATAGTGTGTATATATATATATATATATATATATATATATATATAGATATAGATATGTGTGTGTGTGTGTGTGTGTATGTGTGTGTGTAAAAGGAAGACTTGGGAGGCAGGCAGAATGTCAGCAGAGCTCACGTTTATTTTCACAGAGCTTTTCAGTACACTTTCCAAAACTCAACAAAAAGGGACAAACGAACAGACAAGGAGCTGTCAATAGCTTGCGGTTTCGTTCAAGGTTCTTGCATGCAGAACTAATGCAGAATTACTGTGTTGATATTTCCAGGGTACACAACGATTTTGACTATTATTTAATTGTTATTTTGCAGATCATATTTAGTGCTTTATTGAAAGCTTAACAATGGAAGTTAATGGAACAATGGAATGTGCTTATATTCTCTGCTTGTTCTTAAGATGAAAACAATATCCGGATGGGGCAATATCAGAATATTTGAGTGCAGTATTGTCTTCCTGAGGCTAAAGGTTTTGGTGGAAAACATTGTAAGTGTGTTCTTTATATATCATATGCATGTCTGCAAAATCTAGATTTGCAGCTCTTGTGATTTGAGAAGTAATTGTTAAAGTTGTTTTCTGGAGGAGACTAGTCCTATGAGATTAAATGTGTCAGGCAGCAAACATTAAAGTTTGTTTGGAGTCATACAGACAGGTATCACAACAGATTTAGATGTGTGCTGCTCATCCCTACTCTGTTTTTGTAATTATTAACATTTGACCATCAGCTGACTGGTAACCTTTGACCATCAAACAACTGACCATCAAACAACTGACCATCAGCTGACTGGTAACTTTTGACCATCAACTTTTGACCATCAGCTGACTGGTAACTTTTTCTTAAAGCACACTCTGAAAACACTAATATCTTGTACTTCATGAACAAAAGTCTTTTTACAGTAGGGCTGATTAAAGCACCAGTGGTGTCTTTTTTATTTCTTTATTTATACAGTATATACCTTTAATTTTCCCGTTTTCTCCCCAATTTGGTCTTGCCGATTCCCGATTACTAGGTAACTTCCCTATCATGCAGCAAAGCATCAGCAGTTTCATATATCTGTTCATCTTTAGATAAAGATGAACAGATTGCAACCTGGCAATCTGTGCTCTCCCGGACGGCAAGAGATGGTCTCCACAAGGGAATGGGGTAGATTAAACTGGGTTTCAACAGGAACCACCTCTCTTTGTTTAAGTAGATTGAGGTGGTATATTTGCAGTGCATCACCTGTATAGCCTCATAGTTGACATCAACAAGGTGTTTCAGCCTGCAGATCCTCCACGAACAGGTTGATTTCTGCACCATTCTATGTAAACTCTAGAGACTGTTGTATGTGATATTCCCAGGATATCAGCAGTTTTTGAAATACCAAACCAGCCCTTCTGATACCAACAACCATGCGGCGATCAAGTTCAAAGATCACACTTTTTCTTCATTCTGATGAACATTAACTGAAGCTCTGGACCTATATCTGCATGATTATTTGCTTTGCGCTGCTACAACATGATTGGCAGATTAGATAACTGCATGAATGTGCAGCTGTACAGAGCTTCCTAATAAAGTGGATGGTGAATGTAGGTAATAATACAAGCACTTTATCTTCTGGTATGAATTCCCATAGCCATGTTCTCCTATCATACAGTTGGTACTGTTGTTCTTGGGCCTGATGCAAATACTCCTGTCCATCCTCTGCCTGCTCCTGAGTGAGGGCTTCAAAGCACAGCTGTTGCTTATTGCAAAGGTTGAGAAGGGCTTGGTGATGGGTTTGCTGGAGGCTAGTGAAGGACTTGATGATTTCGCTGAGTGGGGAGGCTTTCATGGTGGTGTCCGAGTCCTCCTCCCAGGTTTTGGCACCACTGTAAAACCTGGTGTGTGCGCGTAGAGGCAGGCTTAGGAGACAGCCTTTTTTTGTTTTTTTGGAATTTATTCTTTCTTCTGTTCATTCTTGCATGATTTTTCATAAACCCGACAGAAAAATGCAACCAAATTGGTGTCTCCATATTTCACAGCTTTTCACCTCATTCAAGTTCAAGCTTATCTTCATGGTCCATGAATATGTGTGTGCTGTGTACAAGTTCCACCAGCTCTCTCTCCTTCTGGCTCACAGCACCTACTGAAAGGAAAAATGAACACTCATACACTTGTGTGCACAATTATCGGGCAATTAGTGTTCCTTAAGATTAATTTTACTGTTGAACAGATACATGTGCTACCCCTGTTTGTGTGTTCTGCTCCGATTGGTTCCTTGCTTACATGTGTCTTGTTCCCATTGGTTAGTTTTGTCATGTGTCCTCTTTGCTCTGTATAAAGGTTACTCACACCTGCTCCTAGTCTGCTGTTGATTGTTTGATTGGATTCGTGTTTGTAGTTTCCAAGTTGCCTAGTTTACCTGTGTTTTGAGCCGTGGACTGTTCTCCCTGTTTCTGATTGTTTGCTGCCTGCCTTGACCTTTGTCTGTGTTCTTGGATTACTCTTTTGCCACTGTCTCGGATTATACTTTTTGCTGGTGCTCGACCCTGCCTGTTTTTGACCACGATTGTAAATGAAGCCCGTTTGGATCCCCAAGTCCGTTGCCACGACTCTACGCGTTACAAATTAGCTGACTACTATCAACAAAGCATTTTATTGTCTAATGGTCATGCCTCAAAGGTTTGGCAGACTGATATCTTAGATATCAGTGTCAGTTATCTTTTGTTGGCCCATTTTACCTGTAGTAAATAAACTACATAATGATTATGCACACCTGAATATTAGGTGTTAATCACTTGAAGCCATGCCCTCACTCATGAAGTAATTACATATCATCTGAAAATTATTCTATCCAGTAAATATTCAAGTTTATATTGTGTAGTTTTGGAAAAAAAACTTGCCTATAAATAATAAATGATCAGAATACTGGCTTGTGTAATAATTATGCACACACTGTAAGTAGGCATCAGATAATGGTAATAACATACAGGTGAGAACCATCATACATTACCTACCCATGCAATCTGCCTCCTCTCTCCATAAATAAAGGACGTCCTTTATCCAAAGACTATGGGAGGGTGGGTGCAGATTTTCTTAGCCAACAGTGGGCCTCATTTATCAAAGAAATTGTGTGTGAATGTTTTCATAAGCCAAACCTAACTAAAAATTTTTGCTGAAACACTGATTTTCATCTTACCCATGTATGTATTTTGATCACATGTAAAGTGTATTTCTGACATAGGTCATTTGCATTTACTGATGCACACAAAGCTTCATAAAAGGCCAACCGCACAGAGCGCTGGAAATGCTGAAAGGAAAGGCAAATGTGGAAGTTATTTGGATCCACTTCTATGTCAATAAAAAATATTTACACTATATTGCTTAAAGTATGTGGAAACTATATCACACCTGTGGGCCTTCCTCAAATATTGCCACAAGGTTTGAAACACACAACTGTCTAGAATCACTTTGTATGCTGTAGAGCTACCTTTTACTGGAACTAATGGGCCTAGCCCAAATCTCTTCCAGCATGACAATGCCCCTGTGCACAAAGTGAGGTCCACAAAGATATGATTTGCCAAGGTTGGTGTGGAATAACTTGAGTGGCCTGCGCAGAGCCCTGGCCTCAACCTCAATGAACAGCTTTGGATTGAACAGGAATACTGACTACACACCAGGCCTTCTCATCCGACATCAGTGACTGACAGTGCATCCCTAATGCTCTTGTGGCCAAATGGGCTCAAATCCCCACAGCTATGCTCCAAGGTCTAGTGGAAATATTTCCCAGAAAAGAGGAGGTTATAACAGCAAAGGGGGCCTTAGTCTATTAGGGGATGTTCAACAAGCACATATGGGTGTGATTGGTCAGGTGAACACATACTTTTGGCAAAATCGGGTAGCAGTGTAAGAGCACCTGCAATGATCCAAATCTAGAGACAAATTACAGAAACTGTGAATTTGGTGTAAAGTAAGTGAGATGACGTGAAAATGGACGTTTAAAATTGTACCTTTTTAAAGCATGTCTTGGCCAATATCCTGTAAGAGTTAAAAGAAGAAACCAGCTTTCATCATCTGAGAAAATCAACTAGTCTTTAAACATCCTTTCCCTCATAACCATGACCTTCCATCAGCTGAGGCATTTGTTTACAGGTTACAGCTATGCGCAGTCCAGCCTGTACTTCTTTTATATATATATATATATATATATATATATAAAATTTTTTTTTTAATTGTATGTTTAGTATTTTTGTGGTAATTTATAGGTTTGTTTGTGTTGGCTTGCTTTCTTTATTTTTCATATTCTTTAACTAATGACAATAGTAAAAAGAATTGGGTTTCACAAAATTGAACTCCGCTCTGGATAAGCGCATCTTCTAAATGCTATAAACGTAATAGAAATAAACAATTTAAACTTGACAGGATAATTCATATATGAAATTGCAGTAATCTATACAAATTATCATTTGAAGCTGATCAGTCGAGGTTTACATTAAATAGCCTTCTTATGCATACATTTACACACTCAAGCAAGAGTAGGATATGAACGTTTTTCTGAAATGACAATTTTCATGAATAACAAATTTCGTGTATAAATAGATTCAGAGGTTGATGAAAATAAGATATGGTAAATTATGGATATGGTATCTTTGAAGTGATGGTCCACTTTTAAAATAGATGCTAGGGTTAAGATGGGTTGGGTATGAGGAAATCTTTTATGCACAAAGTCACTGAATAGTCATCTAAAGAATGTTGTCCTGGGCAAACCAAAAGAGCAAATTAATTGATCAAATGAGGCAAAAATTCCATCAAAATATAAATCATTAATATTAATCATTAATATATAACATTGATTGGGGTGGTTAACAAATGAAATGTAAAATATTTAGGCTATTTTTAAACCATAACATTAGTAGAATATTTTGATGGAGATGTTGTGGGTAGAAGACATAAGAGTGAGGCAAGTGAAGAGAGTATTCAAGAGGCACCTTCTGGGTGAAACCATGGTGGAGGTTGGTAGTGCTGCATATGGACCAGCGTAAGATAGAGAACAGATTTACTGACCAGTAATACAGTATGAGGTTGGACAGGGCAAAATTTCTTTTTGTATTTGTGACACTTTTCTAAGGTCGGACTGAAATGAGCAAGCCAGAGGCAGGCTTGGAACAACTCAAAAGGCGCTTTATTCTACTTTCGCATAGGCCCGACAAGGTCCATACCAGTTCTTTCGAAGGGGGCCTCAATTAATGAGAGTGGGTGCAAAGGCACTGGGGTGGCGAGTGGATTCACTATGGTCAAAAGAAGCGGGCCATGAGATATACATATATATATACATATATATATATATATATATATATATATATATATATATATATTGTAGTATAATTATTATCCAAATACCTAAATGTAGCATATGGTATTTGGGTGTGGAGAAAATCTTGGGAGGCAGGCGGATTGTTACCAGAGCTTCAGCTCACTTTAATTGTATCTAGAACACATTTCAGAACATGTTCACTCTGTCACCATAAACAAAAACAGACACAGTGTAAAATGTTTGACAGCCAGTAGTGGCATTCGTCTTGTTCAAGTTTAATTCAGTTCAGTGTTCAAGCTCATGTTCTGTGTGTGTCAAATGCTCTGCCAGCTCTTTCACCTTCTCTCTGGCTCACGGCAGTCCCTGAAAAGACAAACAAAGCACACCTCAGTTGACTGGCCGTAGTCACACACAGGTGAGCATCATAACGTGTTACCTGCCAGGAAAATGCAACACGCCTCCTCTCTGTCCACAGTCGATGCCCAACCACGCCCCCACTGCGATATACACCCATTGCACAACTGAGGCTGGGGAGCCATCCGACCTGCAACCGACTCCTCACTGCCTTCACAAAAAAGGAAATCCGCCACAGACATCTGTGCCCTGGTCTGTGGACAACCTCGAACTTGAATGGTTGTAGTGCCAGATACCAACGAGTGATCTACCAATTGGTATCCATCATGTACTGGAGCCACTGGAGGGTGGCATGATCAGAACAGAGGGTAAAAGGGTGTCCCAGTAGGTAGTATCTGCACCTGGCCCAAGTGGATGCCCAGATACCATACTTCCACCCACTACCAATCAGTACTATAAATGATTATATATCATCTAAATTTGCAGCTGTATATGCACTTTACAGGTTGAGTATTCCATCCATGAGATGTTTAAATGTTACTCGGACTCCAGACAATCCAAATGGAAGGGTGACAAATTGGTGTAACCCAAATGCAGGGGAAAAGACCAATTTTTTCAGGATATTGGAGTCAATACTCCTTGGTTAAATCCAGTGTTGAATAAAAGCGAGCCATGCCTAACCAAATGGGCAGTTCATCAATGCATGGCACTGGGCATGCATTTTGAAACCACACTGACTTTTTAAAGTCCACACAAAAATGGACCAAACTGTCAACCTTGGGTACCAAGACCATGGGGCTGCTGCAATCTGTGGGACTCCTCAGTTACTCCCATGCTGAGCATAACTTTGAGTACATCCCGAACCACATTTTTTTGTTTTTGGGTAAACGATAAGGGTAGCTGCATACAACTACACCTTGAGGAGACTTGATGTGGTGCTCTGTGAAGTCTGTGCGACTGGGTAGAGGCAACAACACATTTGAAAATTCCCCTTGCAACCTGTGCACCTGGGGAACTTGAAAGGTGGTCCCACAGGGCACGGGGGTGAATTGGGGGGCACAGAGTGGGGGTCAATCATGGCAATGATGACGGTCTGTCCCGAAGCTATGAATTCTGGACCTAGTCAACCTTTTGGCTTAATGCTAAGAGGGGGACTGTGACAACAGACCATTGTATCTCTATCACAAGCTGCAGATCACACCTCCCAAAACAGACAGAGTGGTGCTGAATGTACCTCCACCAGCTCAGCACCACTGTTATAGACAGCCAAGGAGCATGTGGCAGAGGAGGCGAGAATAGTAAGAAGACATGGCTGGTGATGGATGATTGCTGCAGCTGCTCCCTCTCTCCAGAGCATGCTGGTGGAGATAAAAGATAGCATTCTCAGAGAGGGGTGAGGAGAAACTGGCTGCCCACTGCTCCGGGTGTGTGTTCACTACTGTGTGTGTGCACTTGGATGGGTTAAATGCAGAGCACAAATTCCGAGTATGGGTCACCATACTTGGCCACAAGTCACTTCTCTTCACTCACACAATGCGAACCCTGACCACTGTCCCTCTAAAAAAACCACAGGAGTTGGTCCGCTGGCTATGGGCCACCATCGTTGAACACTTAGCCCTCCATGACATGAACTCTGCGTCAGCCACTCCCTTCCCTGACCCATGTTGTGACACCTACCACGTACTCCCCAAACTCACTGGTGATGATGAGCTTGACTTGGGCCTAGGTGCTGTCACCTTTGAGAGGTACAGTTCACATATTATAAACTACTGTTGGCTGAAGGACGGGACTATGAGAAGGTCAAGGCTGATGTGGGCTGTCTCCACTCATTGCTGCTGGTGAATTCCATGAGTGATCCTTTAAACCAACAGCCACTCCCCACCAACAAATGGACTGACTAATGTGTATAACAAAGTGGTGACTCGAGGCAGAACACCTGACTGCTGACCAAGTGGTGGAGAGGATCACCATGGACAAATTCCACAGAGAGCTACCCCCTGAGGAACATAAGGCTGTGAGTACCCAAGCCCCAGCCATACCGAGGGAAATGGTGGAGGCCCTGGAGCATCCACTCGGCACACTTGCAGTGGGCAGAGGGGAGAAAAGGGGTAGTTTCCACTGGAGAGGGCCCCAAGCTGGGCCCATGGGTTAATCCAGGGGAGTAAAGGAAGGAGCTCTGAGGACAGATGAGTGGCTTCTCCTCATTGTGTTAATGTCTGGCCTACCCATGTCTCTTCTTATAGGGAGAGATTGGCTGGGGGTTTCCGCTGCCCTTCCCCACCCTAAAAGGTTCTGAGACCCAGAAAGCCACAGCAATGGTGACCCACAGGAGGAAAGCCCACCCGGTTAGCCTGCCTAGCTGAGGAGGGAGAACACAGTGCTGATGGCAGTGATGAGGGTGAGTCCTCCTTCTCCACTAATCTGCTCCTTTCTGTATATCAGCAAGCCACCCCTGAGGGTAGCTTTGGCAGAGAGCAGAAGGAGGACAACCGACTAAAACACTGCTGGTGTCAGGTGCTGGAAATAGACGAGGAGCACACGCACATGGGCCAAGCATTGAGAACTTCTTACTTACATTTACATTTCATTTACATTTACAGCATTTGGCAGACGCCCTTATCCAGAGCGACTTACAATAGTGCTTTGAAGTCTATCAGAAATACATTCTGATATTGGCTCACTAGGTCACAAACTAGGAGTACCATCAGTCAAGAAACAGTAGGTTTTTTTGTGTGTGTGTGTGTGTGTGTGTGTGTGTGTGTGTGTGCACGCAAGTGCTAACTTAAGTGCTTAATGAAGAGGTAAGTCTTTAAACAACGTTTGAAGACTGCCAGTGACTCAGCTGTTCGGACTTCCTTATTAAAGGAGGCATCTTAGACTTTCATAAGGAGCACCGGGGCCAGATGCTCGACCTCATGGTGCCACGCTCAATAATACACCTGGCCCACTCTCGCCCACTAGTAGGCCACCAGGGGTGGGGCGCAAAAAAAAAAATTCTGCTCCCCAAAAAACCCACCCTCACCTGCTCATCCTCCTGCTCATTACTGGTGTTGATAGGATAGGAATGGACCTTGTAGGGCCAATGCTGAAGTCAGCGTGAGGACATGAGTATATCCTGGTGATTGTGGACTATGCCACCTGTTATCTGGAGGCACTCCCCCTACAAAAAGCCACATCTCGTACCATCATCTGGGAACTTATGATGATTTTCTGTTGAGTTGGGTTCCCCAAAGACCTACTGACAGACCAAGGTACACCCTTTATATCTAAACTAATGGCAGATTTGTGTCGGGTGTCCCCAGGATTCTCCCCGTTTGAGTTGCTCTTTGACAGGCAGACTGCTGGAAGTAGCCAAGGAGGCATGGGAAGAACAATTCTCACTCTTCCATTCAATGGTTGAATATGTGCAACAGTTACAGAGTGACATTGACCACATTGGCACAATTTTTAGAGAACACACTGAAAAGGTCCAGAAGGCCCAGCAGAGAGTCTACAAGCACCCGGCACAGCTTCGTGAGTTCAACCCAGTGACTGAGTGCTCCTTTTGATCCCCAGCGCAAACTGTAACCAAACTGTAAGCTGGCATAAACAGTGACAGAAAAGGTAGGCCCAGTGAATTACTGCCTGCAAAAGGCTGGAAAGACACACAAGTATACCACATTAATTTATAAAAAATTGCTTTAGCCATTCCCTATTGTCTCTGTGCTATCCAATTGTGCTGAATGCCCACCAGGGCATACCCTGGTCAGTAAGGGAGAAGAGCTGTCCCCTGCCCAGCAAAAAGAATTCACAGAACTGATAGACCAGTTTGTGGATGTCATTTCAGGGGAACCAGGCCAAACACAGCTGGCCCTAGCACATCCCCGAGGCCCGTCATCAGGCTATTGAGGAAAGATTAGCTAAAATGCTGTAGATGGGATCATCGAGGAATCCACTAGCCCTGGTCTAGCCCCATTGTGGTAGTTACGAAACCAAGTGGCAGTCTGTAGTTTTGCAATGACTTCTAGAGGCTCAACTGAATCTATGAGTTTGACAGCCACCCGATCCCCCAGGTGGATGACATAGTGGAGTAACTGGGGAGGGCCTATCCCTTATGGGCTACCTGGGACTTGGGATTCAGTACAAATATGAGATCTAATATGCCCAACTAGTAGCTGTAGTAGAAGGTGCATTTTGTCATACAGCTAGTTTTGGAATGTTGTAATTCTATGTTCTAATTCTTTCCAGGTGAGAATTGCAACTAATCGGTTTGACTCTGCGGACTGTTACTGGTTGGAGTAGCTTGCATTTCATAACTTATATGCAGCAAGATGCTACTGATCAGGTGGTTGTGAGACTTATCACACTTTTCTTTTTTGCCGCAATTTAGTGATGATCCCTAATGTTCTCAACTGACAGAGATTGTCAGCATGAGAAATTGTTCAACTAACTCAGAATCAGGAGTTTTCCAAAATGATTAAAGGGGGGTAGTTGGTTCTCCTTTTGATGTCACATTTAAAGGGTATCATGATGGATCAGGCAGGTCTGGAGAGCAGAAAGGGTCAGGATCACTGATATCTCAGGAGTAGCATGTGTAGCTCAAAGAGAGACAGACAGAGAGAGAGATTGTTAGGTATGCTAATTGTCAGATAATGGATAAGGACAATGTACTTTGTGTGCAGAGTGCAAGCAGGGACTTCATCAATACTAGCTATGAGAGCATATTAATTAATTATTAATTAGTCCAGGTGACTGCACCTAAGTTCCCTCCCATTGTTAAAAGCTCAAGCAATAAACAAAACAAACAAAAATATGACTGGCATACAACTGAAGAATTCAAAGGACATATAAACAAAGTACTGAACTTGGATGAGTCAATGACAATATTTCTTTGCAAATATTCCAATCTAATGGGTTGAAAGTGTACATATTTATTCATAGTTTTTAATTAATTAGGGGGCCCTATTTCATCCACAGCCCTGGGCTATACCCAAAGTAAGCCCATGCATACATCTAGCTGTGGTTACTGGGGACAAACCTGTGACAGGGGACAGGGGACTTGCATAAGGGACCTAATGTTGAAGCTAATTTGCATAATTTTTTGAAACCACAAAACAATTGTCAAATGATTGTCAACATTTTCTGAGATGATATTTAGTTTTGGCTAGATGAAACTATAAAAAAAGCTTTTAAACTTGATCATAAGTGTTCGTCTAACCTACAATCAGCTGCCATAGATAGCAAACATGAAGTAAGGCCATACTTGTATTGACATTGGATTTGGTAGGTGGATTTCTGACCAAACCATGAGAGCCACAATATGCTCTGGGAAATCTGACCACTAATTTTGACCCAGTGGGTTTGGGTGCAGAGGAAGACTTGAGAGGTAGGCGGAATTTCTGCAGCACTCCGGGTTCCACTGTGCTTTTCAGTGCACTATCAAAAACTCAACACAAACAAACCAACTGAAAATGGGCCATCACTAGCTTGCGGCTGTTTAAAGTTAAAGATCATGCTCTGTGTATGTGTGTTGCACTCTCTGCCATCTATGTTACTCTCTCTGGTTACAGCAGTTACCGAAAGCACAAAGAAACACAAATGAGTAGACTGATGGTAATAAGACACAGGTAAGAATCATCACAGGTTACCTGTCAGTTCCTCCTCTCCATCCGCAGATGATGCTCGACCATGCCCCCACTGCCACAGTCGAGTTAACCATTTCTCAGAAATTTTCCAATTCAGTTGGAAATGTATGTTGCTATAACTACAGACTAGTGGCAATTTAAAGGAAAATCTGAAACATGAGTGGCAAATATATCAAGCACAGATGCTTGCAGACAGGCGTACTTTATGGTACAATTAAGCAATTTACATGCTAGCATGCTCTGTGACATATAAAATTGCTATAAAATGATTCAGGAATCTGCCATTTTGAATATGAACAAAAACTTTTTCATTCCCATTACAATGTAAAAATTTCTCTATTTGTTACCAAATTTGAGTCATGAAACCTCTAGATGAGGCTATAAGGAACCTGATAATGAGACCATGGGCTCGCTTTTGCACCAGCGCAAGTTTAATGTGTTGGTTAATGCAGGTATGTTGCTATTTTAATTGAGCACAAGACAATTTTTCATGCTTGTGCTCTGAAACAGGAAGCTTGGGTTTAGAGGGGAACAGGAACAGGAAGCTTGGGTTCACACGCTGGATGGACCAACTGGTGGCCACTTTGCAAGATACTGTAGATGACGCAGACTGGAACATGTTCAGGCATAGCTCCGATGACATCAACCTGTTTATGGAAGCGGTTGTGGGATTTATTGGGAAGCTGGTGGATGATACAATCCACAAAACCACCATCAGATGGCTCATAATAATTATACCTCATATACCTCATATAAAAATTATACCTCATAAGATGGCCATATTGTTTACAATAGTCAACATCTTTCTGATAGTTATTGAGATTACTCTGCTGAGTAGTTTAACACCATATTTGTGAAGATCCAAAAGGGCCCATCTTGGGGCAATCTCTCTTTTGCCAAAAATCCTAGGATGAGTTTGCAGAAGTACGTTTTGCATATTAGGGCCAGAGATAAATGCTCCAAAATGCAGTTTTTAAAGATTGAGCAAAATAATAAAGATAAAAAGACTTTTTACTGTACACCTTATTTTCCAAGAGATATCCTTGTTTTTGTGTGCACAATAATGAATAACGTCCCCTAGTGTCCAATTTGAGAGAGATTGCATCAGATAGTAGTGGGTCCCTACCCAAAATTATCATTCAATTTTTGTGATGATATCTCATTGGCACATAGATGCAGCATACAAAATTTCAGCTCAATCAGATTTACGGTTCTTGAGAAACAGCTATCTGACTTAAGCTCTGCCCTCTTTGTGTGACCAAACCCCAACCTTTGCCACGGAATAAGAGGGAAAAAAAATTTAGCTCTGTGTCTCACAGTTCATGAGATATAGGCAAAAAAGGTAAACACACGCACTGTGACAAAAAGAAAGACTTGACAGGGGCAGTCGTGGCCTAATTGTTCGAGAGTGTGACTTGTTACCCGAAGGTGAACCTGAAGGTCGTGGGTTCGAGTCTCAGGTCCAGCAGGGATTGTAGGTCCCCCCCAATGACCAGTGCTCAATACCATGACTAAGGTGATCAGTGGTATCAAAAGCTGCACTAAGGTCAAGCAGCACAAGGAAGGAGACACAACCTTGATCAGAGGCCAGAAGTCATTTACCACTTTAACCCTCTGGATCGATGGGGGCGCCGGCGCTCCCACTTGCAGTTTTTAATGATAACAACAAAAAGAACTTAAAATGCTCCATCTTTTTTGATCTTACACATAAGATTAATACATCATTTGAATCTGTAAAGGGTCTATTTTTATATGTGTACACTCACAATATCAACAAATCATTGTGCTTTTGTAAAATAAAGAAAATATACAGGGTGTGCTTTCAGCCGTCTCAGTCTCCACCCATATCTGTTTCATTAAAATGAACCGAACCTCAGCGAATACTTGACACACAGAGATGAGAAATATATCTATTGAAAGCTTGAGCTGTCTGCTTTTAAATTAAGCGAGTCAAATCGAAAACAGCTGTTCTCAGTTTACGTAATCCACACAGTAGTGCGCACACACACACACACACACACACACACCCCACCCTTATATCTTTTAGAGCTCCCACAGAAGAAAAAGAGCAGAGAGCCATATGGTATTTAAAAAAAAATAAAGAATAGATGTAATTTTTAAATGTTTCAGCTGTGCTTTGTGAGAAAGGAGAGAGCATAACAGCCAGTTTTAGGATGGCTTAAACACTGACTGAGTGAGTGATTGAGTGGGTAATGGCTATCTCTATAAGTGATTGGGAACTAGTAATCTTGCTCGGAGTAAGGTGACTTGAGCAACCCCACCCTGATATCTTTTAGAGCTCCCACAGAAGAAAAAGAGAAGAAAGCCATATGGTAGTCTAAAAAAAAAGATGTAATTTGTAAATGTTTCAGCTGTGCTTTGTGAGAAAGGAGAGAGCATAACAGCCAGTTTTAGGATGGCTTAAACACTGACTGAGTGAGTGATTGAGTGGGTAATGGCTATCTCTGTAAGTGATTGGGAACTAGTAATCTTGCTCGGAGTAAGGTGACTTGAGCAACCCCCCCCCCCCCACCACCACCACCCTGATATCTTTTACAACTCCCACAGAAAAAAAAGAGCAGAGAGCCAAATGGTACTCTAAAAAAAAGATGGAATTTATAAATGTTTCAGCTGTGCTTTGTGAGAAAAGAGGAAATATAAGAGGTTTTAATACAAACTATAGCCCATTGTTAAATCTGTAGTTGATTGGGAACTAGTAGTCTGGCTTAGAGTAAGGTTACTTGAGCATTAATTATAATAAAAAAAAATTAAATTAAACCTTTCTACATAAAATAGTACCATAAAGAGCAGCATACAATAATAAACTAAACAAAGTCAGTATTTGCTGTGACAGCTTTTTGCTTTTTTAGAAGAAATTAATAGTCTCAGGTACAATTTGTGCAGTTTCATAAGGAAATTGCTGGCTAGTTTTAATGATCTGGGAGGATCTACCACAGTTCTTCTAGAAACTTTGACTGTTGCACTTGCTTCTTTTTTGCATGCAAATCCAGTAGCCTTCATTTTTTTTTTTTTTTTTTTTTTTGCGTGGTCTATTACATATGTTGCTTTTTTTTTTTTACAGGCATACAAATATTTGTCTATACCAATAAATGACATTATTGAACAAAACTCACCAATAATATTAGAAAACATAAAATGTTTTTGTACTGACTCAGTAATGCAGAAGTCATAAAATAAACATCTATAACAAAATTTGTTCTTAAAAATTAGGGTACTTAAGTACTTGCTCAGTACTGTACACTGGTGTCAAGTCATACTGTGCCACATGTCCTACATGATAAAAAACATGTGCACAGGTCTGACAGAGCATCCATGTGACCAGTGATCTCTGCATCCTTTACCAGTGATCTCCACTCTGTTTCAGCACATTGCAGTAGATACTGTGGGACTATTGGAGAGGAGTATTGCTGGGTATCAATACATGCTAGTCATCTGAAATTATGCTCTTCACAATACTGTATCGAGAAATGTTTCTTTTATATACCATAACCATTGGTACTGGTATAGATTTTTTTCAGGGTCCACAAGGGTCCTGTTTTCCATAAAAAATCCTGATAGAACAGGGAAACTTCACCTCCCATGTTATGTATCAGCTTCACCGCCTGTTGGGTATCACAGCTATCTGAACTAGCGCTTATCATGGACTTATTGAGAAGTTCAACCAGACTCTGAAAAACATGTTACGCAAGTTTGTCACGCATACATGGAAGGAACAAATGGCTGTCTTTCTTGCTTTTTGCATACTCAAGCAGCCACTGGGGTCCTATCTTTTCAGCTGGTGTGTAGCTGGCCTATCTAGGGACCACTAGACTTCCCGAAGAAGAGCAGGGAAGTGAGCCCGCCTGGAAAGGTATTGCGTGGAGGCCAGATTGAAATTGCAAGCAGCTCAGTAAGCTAAAAAATGGTGGCAAGCCCATCACAGTGAGTACCAACCTGCTCAGAAATTCCTCTTTCTATTGTGCACCTCCACAAGTAATCTGTTTGCCAAGTGGCAGGGGCCACATTCCATTGTCTGCCACATGGGTTGAGCTTTATGTTTATGTTCCTGCATCTCAAAAGAAATTACTTGGGACCTCAACACACCTCCACTCTAAACAAGAAGGCACAGCAGCATCTTTACTTCCTGAGGAGATTGAGAAAAGCCCACCTATCTACTCAGAACTTCTATCACTGCACCATTGAGAGCATACTGACAAACTGCATCTCTGTGTGGTTCAGCTTCTGCTCAGTCTCTGCCTGGAAGGCCAAAAGCACCCAACACATTACCAATTCCCAGCTACCCTCCATCAATGACATTTCTAACAAGAACTGCATACAAAGGGTGAGAGTCATCATCAAGGACATCTCACTCCAACCATGAACTACTCATTCCTCTCCAATTGGGGAAGCCCTGCAGGAGCTGTCACTGCCACACTAGCAGGCTAAGGAACAGCTTCTTCCCCTTACCTGTCAATCTGCTGAGCTCTTCACAATGGCACAACCCCCCTCCCCACAACCCCGAATGCCTGTTTGCACATGGACTAATTAAATACAGTTTGAAAGTTTAAAGTTTTGCACATTCTTCTGCTTGCACCTTACGTTCAGTTGTATTGTAGTGTCTTTGGATTCCACTCATTTATGTCATCTTACCTTTGTCGCTTTACTTGCACTATACCACTCAATGCTATTACATTGCTATTTGCACTTCTGGGTAGATGTTAACTGCATTTCATTGGCTTTGAAATTGTAATTGTACACTGCTCAATGACAATAAAGTTTAATCTAACTCTAACCTTAATCTCAGTACAGTTTGATTTTACACAGTTTGATTTATAATTCTTGTATACAAAAGAGGCAACTCGTGCAATTAATGACGTTTAATCAATAGCAAATATTTGTTATCTTATCAATTATCTGTACTAAATGCAGGACATTTATTATTTACAGACATTTCCACAATTAACCATATGGTATACAGAATTTAAAAAATGCTCTCTTGCAAATCTTGAAAAAAAAAATTCAGTTACCATTATAAATGTAGGCAACCTCTCTATTCTGGTTTTGCTAGATCTAAGTGCTGGTTTTGATACAGTTGATCATGAAATTCTACTTGATCGGCTGCAAAACTGGGTGGCCTCACCCTGAGATTTATATTGTTTTAGATCATATGTAACTGGCTGTGACTATTATGTTGCACTGGGCATTTGTACCTCTAAACATTATGCAATAACCTGTGGGTTCCCTGAAGGATAGATTCTTGGGCCTTTGCTTTTCAGCCTCTATAGGCTTCCACTTTCTGGCTTAATTGAGAAACATAACATTGGTTATCACCAGTATGCAGATGATACCCAACTTTATATGTCTTTAGCATCAAATGCCTACAAGTCTATCAGCTCACTGTTCGACTATATAGGAGACATCAGTATATATGTCCATCAATTTTCTACAGTTAAATAAAGAGAAGACAGAGGTTCTCATTATTGGAAGCAAATGACATTAAGGCTTATCTAGATCCCATGAATTTGGAGGCCAAACAACGTATCAAGTATTTAAGAGCCATATTTGATAATGAGCTCAGTTTCAAGAATCATATTATTGCTACATGCAAAACAGCCTACTTTCGCCTTTGCAATATATCAGAGGTCCAGGACATTCTGTCCTCTGCATGCCTTTGTCACATCAAGATTAGACTACTGTAATGCCCTTTTATCTTCCCTACTAAAGAGCACCATTACGTATCTGCAGCATGTTCAGAATGCTGCTGCTAGGGTCCTGACCTGAAAGAAAAAGAGGGATCACGTTACACAAGCACTCCAATCACTCCATTGGTACCTGTCTTTTAGAACTGATTTTAAGATGATTCTCTTATTGATTTTTAAATGTCTCCATGCTCCTCTATACCTTAGTGAAATGATTGTTAAATATGTTCCAACTAGGGCACTTAGATCATCCCATAGCAATATGCTGGTAGTCCTGGAAACTTAGTTGATGAGTAGGGAATTAGCATTTGGCCACTATGTCCCAAAGCTCTGGAATTCTGTTCCTGTGGAGCTTAGAACTACTCAATCACTCAGCACTTTTAAAAAGAAGCTTAAAACATATCTCTTCAATTCGGCATTTTTGCAATTCGGAATTTCCTAGGCAAACCTGAGTTAAGCCCACTATTATTTTCATTCTTTTTTACAGTTTTACTGTATTGTCTTCTGTTTTCGAGAAGTAGTGGTTGCTCTGGCTAGAAATTCAAAGCAGGCACATTAGGCTTCATGTAAAGGGTGTATGTTTATTTAGGAGGCAGACCATTTTAGGAAGAAAGGGCATTAAGCTTCGCACCAGGGGTGTGCACTCACTTAGGAGGCATCCTATTTAAGGAAACAAGGGCATCAAGCTTTGTGCCAGGGGTGTGTGCCCATTTAGGATACAGCCCATGTAAGGAAGCAAGGGTGTTAAGCTTCGTGCCAGGGGTGTGTTCCCATTTAGGAGACAGCCCATTCAAGAAGTAAGGACATTAGGCTCCATGTAGGGGCCTCAGAGTCTGCTGAGATTTGTTTGAATTCCAGCCTGTGAGGAGTCACCCCTCCCCTTCTCTAGTTTTAATTTAAGAAGTCTATACACTCCTGTTAAAATGGCAGGTTTTTGTGAATTAAAAAAAATGCAACTAAGTTAAATCATGTCAGAACTTTTCTGACCTTTAATGTGAAATTGCAAAGTATACAAATAAAGTGAAAAACAATCAAAAACTTTAGGGAAAAAAGAAAAATAAAAAGCTTAAAAAATAAAAAACAAAAAATTAGTTATGTAAGTGTGCACACCCCTAAACTAATACTTTGTTTGAGCACCTTTTGATTTTATTTCAGCACTCTTTTAGTCTTTTTGGGTAAGAGTCAGTGTGGTACATCTTGACTTAGCAATATTTTCCCACTCTTTCTTCCAACATATTCTAGATCTGTCAAATTGTGAGGGCATCTCCTGTGCACAGCTTGCTTCAGGTCACCCCACAGATTTGTAGTTGGATTCAGATCTGGGCTCTGGCTAGGCCATTGAAAAACATTGATCTTCTTTTGATTTGGATATATGCTTTGGCTCATTGTCATGCTGAAAGGTAAAATTCCTTTTCATCTTCAGCGTACTAGCAGATGCCTGAATGTTTTGCACTAAAATCGACTGGTATTTGTAGCTGTTCATGGTTCCCTACACCTTCATAAAAGCTCCAGTTATGGCTGAAGAAAAGCAGCTGTAAAGCATGATGCTGCCACCAGCATGCTTCACCTTGGGTATGGTGTTCTGTGGTGATGTGCTTTTTTTTTTGCTCCAAACATATCTTTTGGAATTATGGAATTATTATACCTTTTGGAATTGTTCTCATCAGATCATAACACATTTTGCCGTATGGTTTAGGTTAATCTAGTTGGGTCTGGATGTTTTTTAGGAGAAAGAGCTTCCATCTAACCACCATGCCCCATAGCCCAAACATGTGAAGAATGTGAGAGATTGTAATCAGAGAGTAATCAGTACTTGTCAGATATTCCGACAGCTCCTTTAAAATTGCCGTAGGTCTCTTAAGAGCCTGGTAGGATTTTGTCTTGTCCTTTTATAAATTTTGGAGAGATCTTGGTTCTTGGTAATGTCAGTATAGTGTTCTGTTTTCTCCACTTGTTGATGATGGCCTTCATGGTGTTCCATGGTACATCTAATGTTTTGGAAATTTTTTCATACCCCAATATCTTTTGACAAGTGAGATACCATACAGGCTTTGTAAGCTCTTTGCAGACCATGGCTTTAACAGTCAGATGAAACCAAGAAGAACAGCTGATCTGTATTTGGGGTTAATCAGAATAATTTAATTGAAGAAAATATGATAATTACTTTTGAACATGAGATCGAAAGTGATTGGTTTATTTCCCAATTATAAAGGGTGTGCACTTATGAAACTAGGTTATTGTAACTTTATTTTCCCTATTTTCCCTAAAATGTTTCTGATTGTTTTTCCACTTAATTTTTATATATTGTAATTTCACACTGAAAGTGGAAATAATGTAGCTTAGTTTAATTTTTTTAACTTGATGTTCTAACTTTTCTTGTATTCAATGCTATCCTTTGCTATCCTTTTACACCTTTTTATCGTTTATACCGTTTTATATAATTTTGTAAAGCACTTTAAAGCTTTTTGTATGAAAGGTGCCATTTCAATAAATTATTATTATTATTATTATTATTATTATTATTATTATTATTATTATTATTATACACAACTAGTAGCAGTCATGGTGAAGGTGAAGGAGCGGCCTAAAGTTCTCAGGGACAACATATTAAACAGCACTTAAAAAGCTACAGAGCAATACCAAAGAGCAAAGACCCTAAACATCTCTATCAGTACAGTTGGATTGAGAATAATTTAATAGTTTATGGAACCAACAAACTGTCCCAGGAGAGGTGCGCCTGGCAATATTTCAAAACACATTGTCAGATTAATAATAAGAAATGTAGGAGAGAAGCCAGCAGTCACCTGAAAAGAGTTGCACTGTATACTCCATGACCTGAAAACAGGAGAAACAACAGTTACACAGAGAACAAACTGCACTGTTATTATCTCTGTTCATACACCCAGCACAAAACTAAAAAAGAACCACAGGGATGGTTTCCTTCACTGGCTTTGAAAGCTCAGTGAATGGTTTCTTCCTTCAGTGCCAATTTTATGTTGGGAGCTTGCTTGACCAAAAACCCAAGGACGGACTGTGGCTGTGGTTCATGTTGGCCTGGTTTGTGGGCCCAGCTAGCCAATGGGTAACCTCGGCCTGGGAAGTGTAGCCAAGTTTGTGTGCATAATGAGAGTGATCTATGGGAAGGCAAGCTTTGACTTCGACCTTGAGAACTTTTTGGGTGGCACCAGCCTGTCGGACAAACCCACCTAGCCATTCACTATCTACTTTGAGGAGCAGGATGCTGGAGATGAAAAGGAAGTCCAGCCAGAGGCCGATGTGGCAGCCTCCCCTGCCAAGCTCCAGTCAGAGGCCATTAACCCACCGTCTGCTTCCCACCAATATGCCCCATGTCTGCTTCCTGGCTCCTCTGGGAGAGTCCAACAGGAGAGACAATGCCTGCCTCAGGACCTTGGGTGTGCTCGGTGCACTCAAGCAACTGGCAGCACAACAGCATGTACTTCTGGGTTATGTCTTTGTTTATGTTGCCATGCGTGTTTTTGTTTTGGTTTCTGTCCTGTCTCTGCCCAGTTTTGTTATTGGATCTTTCCCCTCACATGCCATGATCGGTCTCGTCTGTTCCCAAATTGCACTTGATTAGTTTATATACTTATACACCCCCCACCTCCGGGTGTCTTTGTTCTTCATGCAGTTTTCTTCAGTGTTTCACCACCTGACTTTACCTAGCTGTTTTGTTCTGTGTATTTGTGCCGGTCTTTGACTTCTTGCCTATTTCTTGATCCTTGTGTTTGTTTTGCCTTGTTTGTACATCACCTGACCCACGTCTGTTTTTGACTCTGCCTCTGCTGTTTTTAGAATTATCTGCCTGCCCTTAAATAAAAGTTTTACTGCAGTTGCATCCATCTGTACTCGCATTACAATGACAAGCACAATGCTGCAAAAAGCTAATTACTTCCTACCAGAGACATTGCAAAGCTGTAATAGCCAAAATAGCTTTGCTACAAAGTTGGTAATAGAAACCATTCTATAGAAGAGAGTCTCCTTATATAGACAAATCATGTGAATAGTGCTTTGCAACATGGTGCATTATCATGCTGGTGGTAGTAGTTATGCAGTGGGTAAATAGTGGCCATAAAGGGATGCATGTAGTCAGCAATGATACTCAGACAGGCTGTGGCATTAAAGTGATATTGTATTGGTATTAAAGGGCCCAAGCCTAAACTGTTGACACAAGGCAGGTAGAGGCCATGGATTTATGTTGCTGACACAAAATTCTGACCTTACTCTCTCCATGTCAGAGCAGAAATCAAGATTCATTAGACCAGGTAAAATTTTTCCAGTCTTCAACTGTCCTGTTCCAGTGAGCCTGTGCCCACTGTCATTTCAGGTTGCTGTTTTTGGCTAACAAGAACGTAACCCAATGTTGTCTTCTGCTGTTGTAGCCCATCTACCTTGAGGTTTGTTGTACATTTTGAGATTTTCTGCTCCCCAAGTTGTAAAGAGCAGATATTTGAGTTATTGTAGCTTTCCTGTCAGTTCAAATTAGTCTGGCCATTCTCCTCTGACCAACAAGGTGTCCCTGCCCTTAGAACTGCTGCTCACTGCTGTTGTTTTTTCTGTTGTGTAAACTCTATCATGTGAAAGTGTGTTCTGACATACTCAAACATATTTGTCTGCCACCAGCAATCATGCTACAGTCAAAGGGATCACATTTTTGACTGTGTGACTGTGTCAAAAATGTTTGAAGTGAACCTTAACTGATGTTCTTGACCTGTATCTGCATGTTTTTATGCAGTGAGGTGCTGCAACATGAATGGTTTTTTGGACAATTTGCATATACATATAGTTGTACAGATGTTCTTAATAAAGTGGCTGGTGAGTGTATTTTAATATTAAACAATGCACATTGCATATCAACTGCATGTTCATGAAGTAAAGGTGCTTACCATTAACATAAGTGAAATAAGTAATGGCACTTTAATGTGACATGGAATGCAGACAGTAGTCTCACTGATGCTGGGAAACCAGTAATGTTTCCCATGGATGTAGAAGATCCAGACATCAAGATCACTTTCTCTCTGTTTCTCGATCTCTCTGCAGGAAGAAAGCAAGCAAATCTTGGCACGACAGAAGTCTAACTCTCAATCAGACTCACATGATGATGAAGTTTCTCCTCCTCCTCCAAACCCTGTGGTGAAGGCCCGACGCAGGAGAGGGGGGGTCAGTGCAGAAGTCTACACAGAAGAGGATGCAGTCAGCTATGTCAGGAAGGTGAGACTCACACTTGCACAAGAAATCAATCTGCTACAAGTTAAACAATTGGACAGTTGAGTATTGACTCACAATGCTTTGCAAATGATTGATTGATTGATTGATAAAAAAGGCCCATGGACTCTATTTTTGTGCAGGTGCATATGTAACTTTGTGATGCAGTAGACTTTTGGCAGGGTCTACTGTGGGCATGCTAAGGTCCAAAGGATTGGAAACAATGATGGCTCAACCCGCAAGTACTCTGTAGAGTGGTGATGTTTATTTACAGGTGCACCAAAAGTCCAACAAACCAACCATGAGAAAGGAGAAAAATAAGCAAACAAAACAAAAAAGATAATAATAAAAAAATAGCATAATAAATCAAATATATACACAAATCACAAGTATCCACACTATACAAAGGTTTTCAGCTCACGGCACCACAGTAGCACATTTGCTTCGACTTGGTAAACAAGCAACCATCTGGAGTCTGGACGAGGCTTAAAAAAGGCCAGACTTCGCCCTTTTTCCCCGGGGCACACCATTAACAGGTATGTTGTCTTCTACATTAAGAAGAATTAGATCAATCATAATAAAGTAACCCTTGTCATTAAACAAGCATTATACAACTCCATTAAGTATACCCCTAATAAAACCAACATCAATAACGCAATCAAACTCTTGCCGTTTAGAACTCTGATAGCCCCACATACAGACACGACATGATTTCACCAGGTTCCGGCCCATCGTGCCTGCGCCGCGCAATCGGATGACGTCTTAAGGGATCGCCACCATGATCCCAGGTAGTTGGTCTCCTGCCTTGCCCACTCACACTTGGCAACATTTAAGGAAAGGCCTGCTGTTTGGATCTTCCCTAGGGTCTGTCTCAGATGGTTCAGGTGGTCTGCCCAGTTGCGGCTGTAGATGACCACATCGTCCAAGTAGCCGCAGCCCACTCTTCACAGCCCTGAAGAACTTGGTCCATTAGTTGCTGGAAGGTGGCAGGTGCCCCGTGCAGACCAAAGGGTCCTGAAGGCGGTAAGCGGTTTGGAGTTTGGATCGAGGGGCTCCTGCCAGTACCCTTTACACAGGTCCAAAGTTGTGATGTACCAGGCCTGTCCAATCCGCACCAACAGGTCATCAATCCTGGGCATAGGGTAGACATCGTATTTTGACTGGACATTTAACTTGTGGAAGTCAATGCAGACACGCAACAATCCATCTTTTTTGGCACAATGACCAGTGGGCTACACCATTCACTTGTGGAGACTTCAATGACACCCAACTCCATTTCTGCTTTCAATGGGTTCAACAGTCTTTCTGGAATGTGGTAAGGTTGCTGCCTTGATGGTGTATGGTCAGTGAGGTGGATAGTGTGCTGCACATGTCCCGTTCGCCCAGGCCTCGGCCAAAATAATGGTGGGAACTTGTCGAGCAGAGCTCACAAATTCAGTCTGCTGTGGCCCATCTAGATGTTCTAGAGTCTTGGCTGCAGGTTCTCTTTGGGGTCTCATGTCTGGTGCAGGCTCATCTTCCTCCTCTTCCACCTTTTTCATCATCAGTGATGTCTCTGTGGGCTTCACCTGGACCTCCTTCAGAAGGTTCACATGGTAAGTCTGGTGCGACTTTCTTTTGTCCGGGTGGTGAACCTCATAGTTTACAGGGCCCATCTTCCCCACGATGGTATACGGCCCTTGCCACTTGGCGAGAAGCTTGTTCGCTGACGTGGGTAATAAGAGTAACACTTTCTGCCCCAGTTGGAACTGATGCAGTCTGGCTTGTTGATCATACCAACATTTCTGTGCCGCTTGTGCTTCCTGGAGATTCTCCCTTGCTTGCTCTCGAGAAGCCTCTAGGCGGTCCCTCATCTCCAGGATAATCTTCACAATGCTTCTCTTCTCTGAACCTGCTGTTGACTTCATCCAAGTCCTTTTTAAGATGTCCAGTGGACCTTGGACTGGCCAGCCATACAGAAGCCCGGAGGGTGAAAACCCAGTTGAAACCTGAGGTACTTCTCTGTAAGCAAAGAGAACGAAAGGGAGCCATTTATCCCAGTCACGACCAGTGTCTGTGACGAACTTCCGCAGCATGCTTTTCAGCGGTTGAACCGTTCCACAAGCCCATTTGTCTGTGGGTGATATGGACTGGTCTTTATTGCTGCTTTATTGCTTTATTGCCCAGCTGCCTATGCAATTGGTTCATCAGGTGGGAAGTGAAGTTCGTTCCCTGGTCTGTGATGATCACATCAGGGATGCCTACCCTAGAAAACAGCTGAATGAGAGCATGAACAACCTTTGGTGTGGTGATGGTGCGGAGTGGGAAGGCCTCGGGGTAGCGTGTGGCATAGTCACAGATGACTAGGATGTATCTGTGCCCCGCACTGCTGTTTTCTAATGGCCCCACAATATCCATGGCAATACGGTGGAAAGGGGTGGATATAACGGGTAACGGGTGTAATGGTGCCTTGCCTCGCTGACGCACAGCACTGGTCTTTTGGCATATGAGACATGTAGTGCAGTATGTTTGTACGTCAGTGTACATGGTTGGCCAGTAGAAGCGTGAACTGATGCGAATGTATGTCTTTTGTTGTTCCAAATGGCCTGCCCATAGAACTGTGTGTGCCAGATGTAACACAAGGGGTCGACAGGGGTACCACCACACATAAAATATCAGCAGATTGCACATACAACACACTGTCATGAATAACATACTTTTCCTCAGACACTTTATGCTTTTCCTGGCCTTCAGCTTTGTCAAACAAGGGTTTTAAGGTTTCATCTTCCCTTTGTAAAACAGCAATATTTTCGGGAGCTTGCCAGTCACTGACCTCGAGCCCCTCCGTAGAGGGTTTGGGGACTGGAGTTCCCAGGTATTTCAACAGTTGTCACGGCGACGTGATTTTCTTGGGCCTTTGGTCCTGCCTTGCAGCAGACTACTATCCAAGTCTGGCAAAGGCTGAAGACCTGCCTTGGCTTGAGCTCTTGTTATTACAGGAAATGCACATTCTGGCCTAGCATTCTCAGTGTCCCACTTCCCCTTTTCCTTAACCAGTTCGGTCAAAATTGGGAGTTCTCTCCCCAAAATCATGTCTACTGGTAAAGAAGTGACAACTGCTACATTTAAGAGATACATTTGCTCCTGAACCCCGACCAACACCTCTGCCTTGGGATAACACATTACATCCCCATGCACACATTGTACATCAGTGGTACTAGCATAGTCAACATTAGAAACATGACATGGCTTGATTAGCGAAAGTGAACTACCAGTGTCCAACAACGCTTTTAATGAACGTCCATTCACAGTGATGTCCATAAGCATGTGGTTAACTTGCCCCATACCAACAGAGTCAATTTCAATGTTCTCTTCCCTCGGGGCATAGCAAAATCCTGTCAGCTTTGATTTACGTGCAGGACATACACTAGCTTTGTGCCCCACCTGCTGACATGAGAGGCAAATCAGCTTATGTGGTTTTACAGTCTTAAGTTCTTGTGGAGCCTCTTGTGGCTTGTCAGTGTGTGCCTAACATGCTTTAAATTTAACTGGTTGTGTGCGCAGGCCAGAGTGATGGGCATTCATGTACTGCTGGGCTAACTTTGCAGCTGCTAGCCCTGATTCCGGCTCATGCTCTTTAACCCAGGTACGGCTGTGATATGGCAGTACGCAAAACAGCTGTCTAAAATGACAAGCTCTCCGACCTCCTCCTTGGAATGTAAATCAGGACATACCCATCGTTGGTAGAGATTCCGCAGATGGTGGTAGGTTTCGGTCGGCGACTCACCTTCTGGTACCATAGCTTCTCGGAAGCGCTGGCGATAAGTCTCTGCAGAGATGTTAACCTTTTGCAGAAGTGCATCCTTGAGGTGATCATAGTCGTTTGCAAGGTTCTCATCCATGGCAAGATGATAGGTTTTGGTCGACAACTCACAAGTCATGTATTCTTAATGCAACATACTGTACTTTCATACAGAAGAACTACTGAGCATGATGGTAAAGCATCTCTCTGTGCTCCTACTTTCTGGTAAAAGACCCCATTTTTATACCCCTGAGCCTCTTTGAAGTGTATCATGAACACACACTGCAACATATACTGTAAATTATGTTTCCTAAACCTATATGATATTTACGATGTCACCACATTGTTCACCGTGAAATATGGATTAGATTTGTAGAAGGAATAACATTCTCTGAACATTGAGCATGTAGTTAAGCATAGTTTAGGTGACCAGGTTTATTTCTCTCTGACCCACATTTCTGATCACTTTAACCTTAGACAAATTACTGCCACAATTTATAAATCTACTACATACTCAAGTGCGATTTCCACCTTGGAGCTGGTTTCAGGGCTCTCAACTGAAGTGGATGCAGCTATGAGTGTAGGGGTCTATTTTTCATTTTTTTTAATTAATTCCAATAATATAAAATGTATGTATAAAATAATATAATGTAATTTTGGTACTAACTGGTATTGGTATTAGATGGTACTCTTAGTTCCTGACGTATTGAATTAGTATGAGGCTGTGTTTTTGAAAAAGACCACAAAGCATCTCTATCGCTCTGGATAAGGGTGTCTGCTATTATGGACTGGTGGACATTTGGAGACCCAGCTATTGATGAACATTCTTGCTACTCCCCACATCATAAAATATATTCATGCATTGACTATTTTCTTTCAGATGAAGTGTCAGTGTCACATTGCTAGCACAATCAGTAACCCAACCCTCTCCAAGATGCTGGTTTAATAACTCCCTGCTCAAAGACAGTGAATTTAATTTGTACTACTAACAAAAATAGTCACCTTCTTAGAAATTAACAGTAAACCTGAAATATCTGCTTGTAAAATGTTGGGAAACTGCAAAAACAGTATTGAGAGGTAAAATAATTTAATTCAGCAGTAACAAGAAAGAAGAAGAAACAAAGAAGCAACACAGTCAATAGTGACAAATTGGTATAACCAAAACCGAGTTGAAATTGCCATCTTTTCTTAGGATATTAGAGTCAAGGGAATCTGCCGTTACCCCTTGGTAAAATCCTGTGTTGCATAAAAATGAGCCACGGGAAGCGAAAACTGAGTTCATCAATGTGTGGCATATTTACATTTACATTTATGGCATTTGGCAGACTTTTAATTTAGCAAATGCATCAAATTTAGACACCTTGCTGACCTTTCTGAAGTCCACACCAAACCGGACCAACCCATCATCCTTGGGTACTAAAACCACAGGGCTGTTTCCATAACCGTGGGACTTCTCGAATGCTCCCATGTCAAGCACAACCTTGAGTTTATCCCAAATTACATTTTTCTTGTGCTCAGGAAAATGATAGGGGTGGCTATGTACCACCACACCTGGGGGTCTCAGTCTGGTGCTCTTTGAGGTTTGTGCAACTGGCTAGAGGTAAAGGCACATCAGAAAATTCCCCTTGCAACATGGCAACCTGAGCCCTCTGGGACGGTAAGAGAGAAGGGTTGAATGAGCTAAGTTTTTTAAAGGCACCTCCAGTTCTAGCTGCACTTTCTCAGGAACCACCATTGCCAGAGCCACAGGAGCCACCTCTGTCCATGGTTTAAGGAGATTTAGGTAATTTAGTTTTCGGCCATCCACTGGATGCAGCTTTGGGGCTCTGGCAGATCCCACTGGACAAAGACAGCAAAAGGTTAACCACCTTCATCATACCATTTGGAAAGTGCTTTTTTAAATGTCTCCCTTTGGGGATTACCACCTGATATCTTCCAAAGAAACATGGTAGAGATGCTGTAAGGGCTGCAGGGAGTTGCAGTCTACATGGATGACATCATCGTCCATGGCAGGAACATGCCAGAGCATGACTAGTGGCTGCAGGGAGTTATGGAGCTACAGCAGTCTGCAGGCTTGAAGCTGAACAGAGAGAAGTGCACATTGAGGCAGGGGGAGCTACACTTCCTTGGCCAGATGATCAACAAACAATGGCATGAGAACCAGCCAAGCTGTCTGCAACCAACAAGCTCAGTCCACCCAAGAACATCCAAGGGCTAAAGAGAGTACTCAGCATTGTAAATTACCTAGGTAAATATGTTCCCAATGTAACCACAGTGGGCCAGCCACCGTACGAACTGCTTAAGTTAAAGTCAGCATGGACATGCTATGGGATTGGCAGCATGATGTCACAGATCCATGGAAAGGACTGAAGATTGGTGGCATACTGTTCAAGTCGACTGAGTGACACTGAAGCACAGTGATCACAGATCACAAAGCCCTAATTCCACTGATGAACTCTAAAAACTTCGAGAATGTGAAAATCCCCTGCCAAAGACTTCTCATGTGACTGATGAGGTTAAACCAGAATGGACAGAATCAAGGGCTTAGCAAATTCTGAGACAGAGCCAATACATTGTATGGTGTCCTGGAATAGCCACACAGATCAAACACAAGGTCGAGAACCTCTTTAGCATAGGAGAGCATAGAGCCACTCATGTCACCACCTCTCCCAGACAGACCAAGAAAATAGGCATAGACTTGTGTGAACATGACATGGGGACACAACTACCTAGTCATAGCAGACTACTGCTCTAGATACTTAGACATACTCCACATGCCAACCACAATAAACACTCAGGTGGCTTTGAAGCTGAAAGGTGAATTTTTCTGGTGTGGAATACCGGAGAAGGTTGTCAGTGACAGTGGGCCACAGTTAACCAGTGCAGAATTCAGAAACTTATCCCATGAGATGGACTTTAAGCACACAGACCCTAGCCCCCATAATCCACAAGGAAATGGACAGGCAGAGTGTGCTGTCCAAACAGCTAAGAGGATACTGAAACAGAAAGATCCTCTATGCTTACTGATGATCCTCTCCACACAGCAGCACACAGGCCAAGCATCCAAAAGCATGGACTACAACCAAAGTGGTGACAGGTGAGAGAACTACACCAAGATCGTACCTCATTGAGATGAAGCAAAGAATTCTGCTCAGGTGAAACTTTCGCAATCTCTAAGTGGTGCCAGTTGCAGGGTCCCCAGTGCCTGACAACACAACTGCACGTAACCCCAGCAACAACCCACTAGACATTCAGGCAAGCCCAAAACATGGATGAAAAGGAATGTTTTCAAAAGACTTTTGAAATCTTATGTGAAAAAGAGTTCCAGTAAGACACTGAATGTACACCCACCAAACACTTTATTAGGAACACCTGTACACCTATTCAAGCAATTATCTAATCATCCAATACAATTATCTAATCAGCCAATTATGTGGCAGCAGTGCACATAAAATAATAAAATTTGAATAAAATCATGCAGATACAGGCCAGGGGGAAAATGTGATGTAAGTGATTTTGACCTTGGCATAATTGTTGGTGCCAGATGGGCTGGTTTGAGTATATCTGTAACTGCTGATCTTTTGGGATTTTCACATACAACAGCCTTTACAGCTTACTCAGAATGGAGCAATAAAGAAAAACATCCACTGTCCAGCAGTTCTGTGGATATAAATGTCTTGTTGATGAGAGAGACCAGTGGAGTAACTCAGATAACCACTCTGTCAATTGTTGTGAGCAGAAAAGCATCTCGGAATGCACAGCATGTCAAACTTCTGTCAGGCAAGAGCAGAAAGTTGAGGCTGCATTGGGCACAGGCTCACCACCACTGGACATTTGAAAACAGGTAAAATGTAGCCTGGTCTGATGAATTTCCATTTCTGCTGAGGCACGGTAGTGTGAGTGTGTAATGGTGTGGGGAGTGTTTTATTGGCACACTTTGTGCCCGTTAATACCAATCAATCATTGCTTGAATGCCACAATGTGATTTTTGTTGCTAACTATGTGCATCCCTTCATGGCCACAATTTATCCATCTTCTAATGGCTCCTTCCAGCATGATAATACATCATGTCACAAAGCAAACATCATCTCAAACTGATTTCATGAACATGACAATGAGTATGTATGTCAATGGTCAAGTTGAAGACCACACCATATGAATCTGAGTTGCTCCTAATAAGTTTTTTGGGCTTGTTACAAAGATTGAACAATCGTTATGAACTCTTTTAATAAACTATAGTTTATTACTTGGACGGGTCTCAGGTGGACTGTGGTTAGGCACTCAGTGCTGGTCCCAAGCCCGGATAAAATTGGGGAGGGTTGCGTCAGGAAGGGCATCTGGCATAAAAGCTGTGCCAAATCAAATATGCATACCAATGATCTGGTGACCCCTAACAGGAGCAGCTGAAAGAGAAATAAACAAACAAGGTTTGTTACTTGGACCTCAATCAATGGAAGATTCACCAGCTGACATTTGCCACACACCAACTGAGAACATCGCTGTGAAAGCCCAGCCAGTAGAAATGGGCCATGAGACAATTTAGTGTTTTATCCTGCCCCAAATACCTAGGCATGGGATTATGATGAGAAACATGGAATACCATTTCCCTATGGCTCTTAGGTCCCAACAACTGGGTCATCCGGATCAGCGTTCCCACCATGAAAATGCTAGTGAGGCAGGGGTGGGAGGGGAGGAAAAGCAGGACCAGGGTGTGGGTTTAGCCTTTGCCTTCACTAGTTGCTGTGTGATAGGAGAAATCTAACTGGTGGTTGGTAATTGGCCATGACTAAAATTAGGGTTAAAGATTTTTTTTATCGATATCTTCAACTGAAAGAAGTCATGAAATAAAAAAACAATTTCTACAATTTTCATTGTCATCCCTCTCAGCTCCAAGAGAAACTCATCTCAAATCAAGAAAAATAATATCACAAATAAAAAAACTCTAAAATTAAAATACAACATCCTTCCCAATTTCTCAGTCTGATTAATCGTGTCACATATCACCACACAGCAATAGTAACAAATGTAAACACTGTCCAGATTCCATAGATGATTATATCCATGCTCTCTGGTCATGTCCATACATCCAGACTTTCTGGTCAGAGGTCCTGAGCAGGCTGTCTAAGATCCTCACCATCATCCCACATTGCCCCACCACCACAATACTGGGTGATCTATCATCACTTCACTTGTCTGGCTCAATGCTATAACAAATGAGGGAGGCAACGAGGACAACTGTAAATAAAATTTAAAAAAATTATTAACACAAAATAACTAAATAAGGAAAGCACCACTTCGGAAAAACATTCCACTTGGAAATAAATAAAGAATACATAATTAAATCCCCAAACTAATGTAAGAAATTTAGCTCATTTAGATGTCGACTTAGTTTGATCTTGCAATTATTATGGAAGTAAGGGTCATTAATGTAAACAGTAATATTGATTATTCTGGGGGAATTTTATCAGAATAAGTTTATACCATTGACTGCTCATTTCGTCCAGCAAAATGTTTGGTGAAGCATCTTATTGACTCTGGCAAGTCATTACTATCGCAGTCGTCGACAGTAACAACTTACTCTGAGGATAACCGTTCTAGAGCACGGTACTAAGATCGGGCACCTTAGTAACTTAGATGGTGAGGAGAGAAGCACAGCACATCATCACCTTGAACATAGATGAGACTTTATTACACTAAGCTATTATATGCATAGGCTAAACTACTAAACTACTACACACAACCAACACACACATAGACATACACATTCATACATGTAGGAATATGGCATGAGAAGAACCAGTGATGTGATAATAATCAGAAGGTTGAGTTCTTAGACATAAGCATGAAAAGTCACTAGACCCTGACCTGAGTGAGCCATCAATATATCAGCATTAACTTGTGAATTGGTTAGAGAGTTTTTTTTAGTGTTACTGCACAAGCTTAATAAAGTTGGGAGGTATCAATACTTGCTTTGCCTGGGTGGTGAATGGAAGTAGTTGGTGTCATGAGCCATTTCTATTGTAAGATATATTGCAAAGATTAGGAGAGAGTTGGGGATTTTGGAGTGGATGATATCTATACGTCAGAAATGTGAGCATACCACAGTGTCATTGTTTCCCACATAAAGACTGAGAAAAAGAAGGAAAATCTGTCTCCACTTTCCAATGCCCCAGTCTTTTGTGTTATCTTTTCCACACCAAAATCTATGGTCATGAGCCACTGCTTTTAAAAGTATTCCTAAAATACTTCCCCTAAAAATTCTCAGGTATATTTTTACATTCCTGATGTCTGTCTTGTCTTGTGACATGCAGGAAATGTACTGCACTGAAAAGCAAATTCTTCATTGCATTGCTTGATCTCACCTGGGAATTACTTTTTAAGTGAATGTAATTAACAAAACTTCCATTAGTGCATTGCAAGCAGTGGTAGCTCAGTGGTTGAGAGGTTGGACTACTGATTAGAAGGTCATGAGCACTGCTAAGCCACCACTTGGGCCCATTAACCCTCAACTCAGTTGTATAAATGAGATGAAATCTAAGTCACTCTGGATAAGAACATCTGCCAAATGCTGTAAATGTAAAATGCAGTAATGCCACACTCAAATGCCATTGCTGTATGGACATCCTTAAATACTTTTTGTATTAAAGTATATACTTTAAACAAAGTCTATACTTTAAACAAAGCAGTATTCTTTCATCATTAAGATCCTAGGATATTTATTTTAATGTTATTTCATATTAGTTTTATTAATTAGTTCATTTATTTTAATTTGTGCATGATTATATATATTATATATATATATAATTTTTACTTCAGTTCCATTTTATATTTTAATCATAAATACAATGAAAGCATGTACCATTTCTATTAAATATTAGCAGAATATTAATATACGTTATTATCTAAATTATACCAAATGACTAATCTTCAACCCATGGAGAACCAAAAACAAAACCCACACAACTTCCTACAGCAGTTCAAGTTAGCCCAAGTCTTAAGATAAGACAAAGGCCTGGCACCCCTGTCTGCAGCAAACCTTTAACTGTTTGAGTGGGTGCATTTCTGCTATGAGTCAGAATAATGTGGGTGTTAGCAAAAAGTTGTCTTGCAACCCAACTGGCTAATGCACACCTAGTGGAGGGAAAAACACACACACATATTCATGGGGTGATTTGTATGAATCAGCATGAGACATGTTTCAAAAACCTACTAATTAATGTAGGTGGTTCAAACACATGGCAAATGATAAATAAATGCACATGGAGTGATCCACAACCAAAAGCAGATGATGCCTCAAATAAATGATGAGAGCATATTTTGCATATTCCAAATGTATTTGAGAACCAGTTTTGTATTTTTGAATCACAAAAACATTTGTGCATCTTATTGTGGGTATCATTTTATGTTGGTGGTATGTCTGTTATTTATTTATAAATAATGTAACAAACACTAATGAAATGCATTTTCACAAAGCATTTCACACTTGCTCATATACTTTTCTATGCTAAATTGCACAGCAACATTTTTTTTTGCCAAACTGCACTTAACTGACAACTTTTTACATCCCTTTTACAATTAAGCCTCTCTTCAACAGCACTGATGGTCATGAGAATAATTACAATATACAATGCCTTATTTTGTGTTTGCACCACAATCACACCAATAGAGAACAATTTGTTTGTTTAATCCTTGCTTTAGACATGTCTATACCATGAACTTACTGAAACACTGCTGTGTCCAGGTTCTACTTCGCTTTAATGCCATGGTTCTCAAAGTAAGGTCCGGGGACCCCCAGGGGTCTATGATGTAGTGCCAGGGGGTCAGTGATTTATTTTGTTGAGTTCTTGAATTGAATCAGTTTATTCCAAACCTCACTAAGGTCTGTAAATGATGTCAACTTGAATAAATAATATTGTAGGTACCATGCATCCACAGATAGGGGGCACACCTTTATTAAAGTACTTTTACAGCAACCAGAAGTATGTAAGATGAATATATGTCACCCCACAAACCATCAAAAGGACTTCACTAGCCTTTGTTCTCTCTCTGGTTCTAACTGGCAGCCGGGATAGACTTTAAAAGAGAGAAGCTGACTCTCTTAGGCTGATCACCGTGTGCGATCTGGCTGAAAAGAGGAGGCCTACTTTTCTGTCATCTGAGATTGTAATGAGAGAACTGCTTACCTCTCCCAATGGCGTAAAATCAACCGATGCTCCCCAGCACATGTTTTTGTCTTTCTTTATTTCATGGAACTTTACTTTTACTTTTAATGGTAAACTAAACTGCTTTCAACTTCGTTGGACGGCCGTGAGTTAGGAAGCTGACTGAACTTCACCAGGAAATTAATCCACAGATGGATCAACATGCAAAATACACATGAAGACAGACTAAAATATGCTATATCGCCATTCATCAGCACTGAAGACTGCACGAGGAGTATTACTTCAAATGCTGCATTGGCACTCATTAACACAGATGCTTCAAAGGCTCGTGCCACCTTCTTCTCGTGCTCACGACAATCTAAAAACAACTCCAACTCACAGACACACACACACACACACACACACACACACACACACACACACACACACACACATTCCTTTCATCTCTCTCACACACATGCAACTCTTTCTTTGTCTGTCCCTATTTAGAATTAGGTTCATACTTAATAGTTATTTGGTGTTTATTCTTTTCTATTTTAATAAATGCCATATTATTGAACATCTTATTACCTTGTTGTGGTTATTACTTTGATATTGCAAGAAGCGAAACTAAGCCTTCAAAAACCAAGACATTGATTATTATTGTTCTCAACTAAACTTGAGGCTGTTGGAATTTATTTCAGAATATCCAAGTTTAGAGTTTTCAGATCATGACAATTTGTGTAACTGCAATTATTAATTGCATGGAAATCAACAAATATGGCTTCTAAATTGGCTAGTCCACCCAACACAAGGAAACATGACACTGCCAAAGATGGCTCCTCTACCCAGATCCTAACATGTATGAAGTTGTGTAATCACTTGTGTAACAACTTCACTTCAGTTTTATTTGTATAGTGCTTTTAACAAAATGGGCATTGTCAAAAAGCAGTTTTACAATAATATATAAATTCAGGATATACATTTGAAATATATCTGTAATGAGCAAGCCAGAGGCGATGGTGGCAAGGTAAAACTCCCTGAGACGTTATGAGGAAGAAACCTTGACTCAAAAGGGAACTCATCTTCATCTGGGTGACACCGGATAGTGCAATTATAAATAATTCCCTTCTATAACTGTGTGTTATATAATCAAAAAGTTTTTGTTGACAGTGCTGACATCAGATATTCACTGATGGAGACCTGAGTTGCAAACTGTTTGTGACATTTGCAGTCCTAAGCCTTCATAGCAAAATTGTTCATATCAATTGCAGTCCAAAGCCATCTTCATGGGTTCTAAGTGGTACCATCCACAGTAATCTCATGTATCTCTAAGCTTCCCATATGGTGCCATCCTCAGCAGCAGTGAGTGGTTTCCAAGTGATGAGAACTCCAACCAGAAGTAGGGCATCAGGATGGATCACTTGTATCTCAGGAGTAGCATGTGTAGCTTGACAGAGAGGTAGAGAGAGAGAGGAAGAGAGAAAGGGAAAAACACAGATTATTAGGTATGCTTATTATCACATAATGGGTAAGGACAATGTACATTGTGTTCAGAGCGCAAACAGGGACACTGGCAAGACTAGCCATGACAGCATAACTAAAAGCAAAAAACAGGAAGTGAGATGATATTTTGAAAACGCACATATGAATTCACAGAATCATGTAAGAAATGATATCTACTCAACCCAAATCCAAAAGTATATCATACATGCTTGTTGACCCACAGCAAGTCAAAAAAAGCATTGTTGAGGCGTGTGCACAGAATGCAAATCCTTTCCTGCTTGCATGTTAAAAAACAAAGCACCTGATATTAAACCTGTTATTTTAACAGATGTCTCACTTCATTAGATATGTAGAAGAAACTGTGCATTTTTATTATTGTTATAATTTTCTATAAATTCTTTCTCATTAGTATATTTTACTAATACAGTATAAAGTGTGTTGAAACCTAAGCGCCACCGCCAAGAGGAATCCGCCGCCACCATCTGTGCCCTTGGCCTGTGGACCAACTTGAATGGCTGAAGTGCCAGATACCAACGAGTGAGCCACATATTGGCATCTTTCATGCGGTGGAGCCATTGGAGCTGGGCATGATCGGAACAGAGGGCAATGGGGCACCACAATAGGCAGCATCGGAGGGTGCACTCCTCCTACTCCACCACCTTACAAAACAGCCCCCAGCTGTCCGATGTGTCAGTCTGCAGAACAAAAGGAAGAGAAAAGTCAGGAGAATGCAACAGCGGGCCTCCACACAAAAGTGCTTTTATCTGACAGAAACCACACTCGGACATCTCAGTTAAACATTTTAAAATCAGTGACAGCAAAACACTAATATTGTTTTAGCGGGCTCTTTCAAGCCAGCGTCAATGTTCATCCACAAACTTTAGCCTTCTACTTATTATGTTGACTGCTAAATTGTAATTGGCCCAAACCCGAATGTAATTGTCCATGGGACCTCTAATCGATCCAAACCAAAATATAAATGTTTACCTGCCTGTGGATTGCCCCAAAACCAAAAAACAAATACACTGATGACCAATAATAAAAATTTAAGTGAAGAATTATGATGTGTGTATAACAATAGGCCAACATTGAAGAGCTGTGTCGCAACACACTTGCAGTTTCTGCTTGAACTGCACGAAATTATAATTATCTTGGCTTGAAAGAGCCAAAATTTTTGATGTAGAGATTTGGCAGAACAATAGGTTCTATACAGGAATAATGTGCTTGTGCTTTTGAGAAGGATCCGACGTATGGTTGCTGCACAGTAACATTCTGAAGAGCATTTTTTTTCTCCCCATAGGAATACATAATGTTTTGAACTGCTCTTATTCATTCAATTCTCAAGCTACAAACACCAAAACCCATCATGCCAAATTACAGAGAGATTACAGGCATCCTTCTCTTTCTACACATCTTACTTTCTTCCCCCATTCATTTTAATGGGGAAAAGAAAGTGGGTGATGTCTTCACCACTCTAGATTTGAGAGTAAACTGTCTGAATTCACTGTTTCAACAAAACATTTTCCTCTCAAAGTCTTATACTTTCACCTAAAAACTCTAATCAAGCTCTATATTATTGAGCTACTCCACTTGTCAAGACCCTTTAAATATCTAATCATTTCAAAATATATTTTTCAAGTTATGGGTGTTTGGTACTGGGACAAGTCAACAGTCCCATTCACTTTCATACAAAATCCGGCACCATCAGCTTTGGCTTTTTTAAATGTTCATGTGTTTTTAAACAGCCAAAAGTCAAACAATTCCCACGGAATCTATACATTTTTCCATCAAAAAAACTCCACCGGGTGCACTCCTCACTCCATTCACTATCCTGATTGGTCTCCCGAGATGCCACTCAAAAGCTGACCAGACCGCTGGCAAATCCACATCGCCGGGAAACCCCTCCAAACAATGACACAATGAGGGAATTCCCATCTAGAGCAACACAAACACAAGTAAAGTACCTCCAGATTCTCGCTGAACTGATGCCCTTCTAAAGAACAACAAGAAGGTTAAATTGATAAGTTGATGGTTCGTTCACGGTCTGAGAAATAGCATACTGTGCTAGAATCTCAGGATTTCATTCATTCTCTTCAAAGGGTTCAAAACCCTTCTTCATTGACCTTTGTGTGCATGTGTGTGTGTTTGTGTTAGATTAGTTTCTGTATATTAGAATAGTTTAATAAAGTCTCGTCTGATTTTAACAGCAAGTGTCTTGTGTCTCCATTCTTACAAGATCTTGTTATGTACTCGTAATACTGTGGTTTCACTATATTTAGGGTATTGTTGGTGGCCACAGAGGTAGTATCTTATGCAGAATTAATAAATACACTAATTTCACTTGAATGGGATTTTTAAAACTGCTCTAATTAAATCAGTTCTCAAGCTACAGCCATGTAGGTGGGATATATCAGGAAACAAATGAACAATCAGTTCTCGAAGTTGACTTCTCAGTTCTCGAAGTTGGAAGCAGGAAAAATAGGCAAGCATAAGGATCTGAGCAACTTTGACAAGGGCCAAATTGTGATGGCTAGAAGACTGGCTAAGTGCAGGTCTTGTGGGGTGTTTCTGGTATGCAGTGGTTATTACCTACCAAAAGTGGTCCAAGGAAGGACAACCAATGAACTGGCAACAGGATCATGGGCAGGGTCATGGAAGGCTAGCCTGTCTAGAACAGATCCCACAGAAGAGTTACTGTTACACAAATCGCTGTAAAGGTTAATGCTGGCTATGATAAAAAAAAGGTGTCAGAACACACAGTGCATTGCAGCTTGCTGTGTATGGGGCTGCATAGCTGCAGACCGGTCAGATTGCCCATGCTGACCCCTGTCCACTGCCAAAAGTGCTTACAATGAGCATGTGAGCATCAGAACTGGACCATGGAGCAATGGAAGAAGGTGGCCTGGTCTGATGAATCACGTTTTCTTTTACATCATTTGAAAGGCAGGGTGCATGTGCGTTGCTTACCTGGGGAAGAGATGGCACCAGAATGCACTATGGGAAGAAGGCAAGCCAGCAGAGGCAGTGTGATGCTCTGGGCAATGTTCTGCTGGGAAACCTTGGGTCCTGGCATTCACGTGGATGTTACTTTGATGCATACCACCTACCTAAACATTGTTGTAGACCAAGTACACCCCTTCATGACAACAGTATTCCCTAGCCGGATAATGCACCCTGCCACACTGCAAAAATTGATCAGGAATGGTTTGAGGAACATCAAAGAGTTCAAGGTGTTGACTTGGCCTCCAAATTCCCCAGATCTCAATCAGATCAAGCAGCTGTGGGATGTGCTGGACAAACAATTCCAAACAAGGATGGCCCCACCTCGCATCTTACAGGACTTAAAGGATCTGTTGCTATCATCTTGGTGCCAGATACCACAGCACACCTTCAGATAGGTCTTGTGAAGTCCATGCCTAGCTGAGTCAGAGCTGTTTTGGTGCCTCAAGTGGGGCCTAAACAATATTAGGCAGTTGGTTTTAATGTTATGGCTGATCAGTGTATTTTACAGACAGACAGACAGACAGATAGATATGCACAGTTGCAGTCGTAAGTTTAGTTACAGAATCGGAAAAACGTTAATAATTTTTAAATATAAGAGGAATCCTAAAAATATTCTGTATTGCCCTGAATAAGCAATTTCACATAACAGATGTATACATATAGTACACAAGACAAAATAACTGAATTTACACAAATGAACCAGTTCAAAAGTTTCCATATGCTTGATTCTTAATACTGTGTATTGTTACCCAGGTGATCAGTGACTGTTTTAATGTTTTGTGATAGTTGTTCATGAGTCCCTTGTTTGTCCTGAGCAGTTAAACTGCCCAATGTTCTTCAGAAAAATCCAGGTCCTGCTATTTTTTTTGCTTTTCCAGTATCTTCTGCATATTTGACCCCTTTGCAATTGTGGCTATATGATGTTGAGATCCAGCTTTTCACAATGGTTCCTCTCAAGGTTTCTTTCACATATATTCTCAGGGAGTTTTTCCCTTGCCACTGTCACCTCTGGCTTGCCCATTAGGGACAAATTCCTACATTTATAATTTATATCCTGAATGTATTTATTCTGTAAAGCTGCTTTGTGACAATGTCCATTGTTAAAAGTGCTATACAAATAAAATTGGATTGAATTGAATATGAGTCCCTCAACTGTCCTCAGTGTGAAAAGCTGGATCTCAACATCATATAGCCACAACCGGAAATTGGTCAAATATGCAGAAGATACTGGAAAAGCAAAAAAAAAAAAATAGCAGGACCTGGAGGATTTTTCTGAAGAACATTGGGCAGTTTAACTGCTCAGGACAAACAAGGGACTCATGAACAACTATCACAAAACATAAAAACAGTCGATCATCCAGGTAACAACACAGAATTAAGAATCAAGCATAAGTATACTTTTGAACTGGTTCATTTGTGTAAATTCAGTTATTATTTTCTGGACTATGTAAACATCTGCTATGTGAAATAGCTTATTCAGTGCAGTACTAAATAAAAAACCTAATGAAGTTTTTATGATCTCTCTTTTTTTTAATTATTAACATTTTGCAGATTCTGCAAGGGGTAAGTAAACTTACGACTTAAACTTTATATACACAGACGAGTCCGTGTTTGGACAGTGACACAATTTTTATTATGGCTTTGAAATGAAGCAATCAATATGGAATTGAAGGGTAGACTTTCAGCTTTAAATCAAGGGGTTAAACAAAAATATTGCTTTAACTGTTTAGGAATTACAGCCATTTTTACAAAATTGGATAAGCTAACAATTATAAATATAAGGATTATTTTTAATACTTGGATGCAAATCCTTTGCAGTCAGTGACTGTATGAAGTCTGGAACCCATGGACATCAGTAAATGCTGAATTTCGTTCCTTGAGATGCTTTGCCAGGCATTTACTGCAACTGCTTTCAGTTGCTGCTTGTTTGTGGGTCTTCCTACCTTCAGTTTTGCCTTCATTAAGTAAAAAGCATGTTCATGGGTTGCTCTTGCAGTGTGTTTTGGCTCATTATCCATCTGTACTGTGAAGCGCTGTCCTATCAGTTTCGCAGCATTTGACTGAATCTGAGAAGAAGGTATAGCTGTATATGCTTCAGAATTCATCCTGCTACTTCTATCAGCAGTCACATCATCAATAAACACCAGTGACCCAGTTTCATTGGCAGCTATACATGCCCATGGCATAACACTGTCTCCACCATGTTTGAGAGATGATGTTGTAAGCTTTGGAACATGAGCCCTTCCTTTCCTTCTCCGTACTCTTCTTTTCCCATCATTCTGGTATAGGTTAATCTTGGTTTCATCTGTCCAAATAATCTTGTTCCAGAACTGGGCAGGCTTTTTAGATGTTTTCTAGCAAATTCTAATCTGGCCTTTCTGTTCTTGACTGTTACCAGTGGTTTATATCTTGATGTAAACCCACTGTATTTACATTCATGAAGGTATCTCTTGAATGTAGACTTTGACAATGATACACGTACCACCTCCAGAATGTTCTTGACTTGGCTAGATGTTGCGAGGGGGTTTTTCTTCTCCAAGGAAAGAATTCTTCAATCATCCATTTTAGTTGTCTTGCATGGTCTTCCAGGCCTTTTGGTGTTGCTGAGTTCCTAAAGTTTCTGCTATCCCACTGATAGGTGTGTTTTGGTTTTTTCAGCCTAATGATGGCCTCCTTCACTTGCATCAACACCTCTTTGGGCAGCATATTGCATATTGCAAGTTCAACACTTGGAATCAACTCCAGATCTTTTATCTTCCTAATTTGTCATGAAATAATGAGGAAACAGGCCACACCTGACCATGAAACTGCTTATCAGTCAATTGTCACAATTACTTTGAGCCTGTGAAAATGGAGGAACTATGTAAAAATGGCTGTAATTCTTTAATGGTTAATGCAATATTTTTGTTAAACCACTTGAATTAAAACTGAACGTCCACCCTTATATATATATATATGTGTGTGTGTGTGTGTGTGTGTGTGTGTGTGTGTGTGTATATACACACCATCCACTTTAATAGGAACACATGTACACCTGCTCATTTTACAGTTATCCAATCAGCCAATCATGTGGCAGCAGCACAATGCATACAATCATACAAATACAGGTCAAGAGCTTCAGTTAATGTTCTCATTAAACATAAGAATAGGGAAAAATTGTGATCTCTGTGGCTTAACCATGGCATGGTTGTTGGTGCCGTGGTTAAGTTGAGTATTTCAGAAACTGCTGATCTGATTGTTCACGGTGAGATGCTTTTCTGCTCACCATGGTTGTTAAGACTGATTATATGAGGTACTATATCCTTCCTGGCATTCCGAACCAATCTGACCATCTTCTTCAGACCTCACTTATCAACAAGGAGAACTGTCGCTCACTCAGTGTTTTTGTTTTTTACACCATTCTTTATAAACTCTAGAGACCGTTGTGTATGAAAATTCGAGGAGATCAGCAGTTTCTGAAATACTCAGACCAGCCCATCTGGCACCAACATCCATGCCATGGTTAAATTCACAGAGATCACACTTTTCTACATTCTGATGTTGATGTGGACATTAACTGAAGTTCTTGACCTGTATCTGTATGATTTTATGCACTGTGCTGTTGATTGGCTGATTGGATAACTGCAGAAATGAGCCAGTTTTCCTATTAAAGTGGATGGTGTGTGTATATATACTAGGGCTGCCATTATCTGAGCTAGGTACATCCATATCATCTCTACAGGTCACCGTACCATAGAATTTACTATTAATTATATCAGGTCAATTAAAGAAATAAATACATCTCTAAACAGTCTCCTGTTCTTTGTTATCCTGCAAAGGAGGAGACCATTTCAAAAACTCAGTTTAACGGTATGGGACCACTGTGATCTTTCTGTACCTGACTTAAATACTATAAATTATTAAACGAAGCATTACAACAGCCTTTTCTTTTCTCTCTCTGTCTCTCACGCACGTGTACGCATTTGCTGGCCATCTAGTTAAAAATTTCTCTTCAAGTAGTCAGTACGCTTTTTACACTTGATCCAGTCAAACATAGTGCAGATTGAGGGACACAACTTGCAAACGTTTGTCCAACCTAACTCTCATACTTTGTGATTATGAGTTGTATTTTCAAATTGTTGCTAGAACTTTGTTTTGCCCCAAACTGAAATAAGCACCAGCGCCTGTTCTCCAATATCACTTGGATGCGTTGCAGACCTCTGGGTTCGTAGAAAATACAACCCACTAGAAACTCACTCCTAGCAACACCCTAGCAACCAAAATGGTTAGCATAGCAGTGACCTAGCATCATTCCTAGCAACCAACTTGAACATGCTAGCAGAATTTAGATTTTTTAATGCTTTAACATATCCTTTAGCCTTTTAACCTCTACATGCCTCTCAACTGTTAACAGCAACCAAGTAGCCACACCCTAGCAACCAACTGTGTTAGCATAGCAGCATTTAAGTATATAACCTATAACTAGCTATAACCTGTTTTTGTTTAAACATTTTTAACGTTTTAACCTTTCCATATTATGAACTATATTATGCACTTTGGCTGACACTTTTTTAAATGTGCTATATAAATAATGGTGACTTGACACATTTATCCATTAGACAGAGCCTCATCTGCATAAAAAAATTAAATTATTGAAAAAGTTCTAATACAAAAAAAATTGCCTGGTGAAGATTGATAGTGATACCTATTTTTAAAAATGGACCCGTAGGGTTTTGCCTGAAGTTGGGAAAATAAGATATCTAAAAACAAGTGTAATAAAGTTTTTTTGTGTTTTCCAGGAACATAATGACAACTGCTAATTAATTTGTGAATTTATGATTTTCAGGTTGTTCAAGATACTCAAAAAGTATTCTCAGAAGTACAACATTAACCTAATTAGAAGGCAGTCATATTCATATACATACACTGGTGCCTGATTTTGTGTGAAAGTGTGCAGAACACAGAATCCAAATTCATTTGGCCAGATTAGAACCTTTATTGGGCTGGTATTTGTATTGATGAGACACCATTAGACATTTGTTGGTTTTCCAATTATGTTTATATTGTGGTTGAACATACATTCATATGAAACAGATATATTTGCCTTAAAACATTACATGTTAAAACAGCTGTGCATATGGCCGGGGATTGTGGAGAGTGGATGTTCCGACTGCTTTATTATGTCAACATGGAGTGTTAACAGAAAAAGTGTGCTGTCCCTGTGATTTAAAAAAATAGTTACACAAATCTCCATATGTGGCTCCATACAACAACCATAATTATTCCTTTGTGACTTTGACTCCTTGCACTCCTCTGTCAAGCATAGATTAGGCACAGCCAATGACTGTATACAATCATGGGAAAAAGAAAAGTTCACCCTGCTTCAATTCTATGTTTTTATGTATCAGGAGCTAAAGAACAATTGGGTGGTACTCACCTACTTCTACCAACAAACAAATAATGTCAAGTTATAAGAAAAAAAACCCACAAAAGATTTCACTATGTTGTCACTTTTTTCCCAAAAAGTAAACCAACATTCAGAAACCAGTTAGGAAAAAATAAGTACCTCCTTCCTTCTTCTGTTCTGTTATACTCAGGTGTGTGTCTACATCATGCCGAGAAAAAAGGACATGACCTCAAAGAAGCAATTGTTGCTGCTCATCAATCTGGGAGGGGTTATAAGGCCATCTTCAAACAATTTGAAATTCACCATTCTTCAGTGAGAAGTTTGTTTCCAAATGGAGAGCCTTAAAGACAGTTGCCAATCTTCCTAGGAGTGGACATCCCAGCAAATTCAGTCCAAGGTCAGACCGTTTAATGCTTAAGAGCAACATCACGTGACCTACAAACCTATGTAAGCACATTAAATGTGTATGTTCATGACAGCACAATCAGAAAAAGTATGAACAAGTATGGCTTTCAAGGAAAGGTGGCTAGGAAAAGCCCTTTGTCTCTAAAAAGGATATAACAGATTGCAAAATTGCATCTGAACAATCTACAAAAGGTCTGGAACAATATCCTTTGGACTGATGATACCAAGGTTATGTACAGTTCCATGTTTGGCAAAAAACCAATCACAAACACCCCATACCGGCTGTCAAGCATGGTGGTGGAGGGGTGATGATTTGGACTTGTTTTGCAGCCATGGGGCCTGGGAAACTTGCAGGTATTTAGACAATCAGATTATTCCTCAGACAAATGTTTTCCCCACCTAATTTCTGAATGTTATTTTATTTTTTGGAAAAAAAAGACTACATATTGAAATCTGTTGTGTTTTCTTGTTGTCACCTGAGGTTACTTGTTTGTTATAGAAGTTGGTTCTGATTAAAATACACACACACACACACACACACACACACACACACACATATATATATAAAGTCAAGTCCGGAAGTATTTGGACAATGACAGAGTTTTTCTGATTTTGCCTTTATACACCACCACAATGGATTTGAAATAAAACAATCAAG
>CM074928.1:16744596-16754823 GCA_037576815.1 Pangasius larnaudii
AAGTTAGAGATTGTTTTGTTTCATTTGGTGCCTTTGAGTTTGGCCAGAAGGAAGGCCAGTTTTGAGTTGTGTTTTTCGTCACGCTGCGGCGCTTTTGAGTTCAGCCGTTGGCTCTGAGCTCCCCGTCTCAGTTTCACAAGCACTGCAACAATCACACATCCTACATAATTGAATTAGCTCAGCGGGTAATGTTGCGGCTATATATTATATTGCCCTCCTGGGCAAACGGGGCCTTTGAACGTTACATTTGAACATCCTATCGCCTAGCCCCATAACATTAGATGGGTTTTAATCCATGGGTTTTGCACTTTCTCTATCAATCTTCCCAAACTTTTATGTACCAATAATGCTTGAATTGGGGGGTCATTCATTAGGGAGAGTTCAATATCTTTCCATCTAGCTTGGTATGTTGGATTACATATATTAATTAAATATTTAGTCTGGGCTGCATGGAAGTAATCCCTAAGATGAGGTAATGCCATACCTCCTTCCTCCATTGGGAGTTGTAATGTTCTGAATTTAATCCTGGGTTTTTTCCCTTGCCAAATAAATTTAGAAATTATCTTATTTAATTTATACCAATTTTTTAAGGGAATTTCTACCGGTAGTGTTTGAAATAGATAGAGATATCGTGGAAGAATGTTCATCTTTATCAAGTCAATTCTATGACTGAGACCAAGGAAAGAGACGGCATTCCATCTATGTATATCATCTTTCATTTTTATTAAAAGTGGCTTAAAATTTGCCTCTGCTAGTGTGGAAGTCTCTTTCGTTAAACATATTCCTAAATATTTCAACAATTTCTGATTCCAGTTAAAGTTGAATTTGTCTTTTAATTATTTACCGCCAAAATATATTAAAGTCAAAATTTGCATTTTTTTGTATATTTAATTTTTTATCCTGCATATCTACCAAATTTTTCTAGAAGATTCATTAATTCAGAAAATGTATTAGTGGGATTAGTTAAATAAATCAAGATATAATTCGCATATAGTGCTAATTTATGATCTTCTCCATTTATACTAATGCCTTTGATGTTTTGAGTCTGCCTTATCCACTGTGCAAGAGGTTCTATATAGAGCGCAAAAAGCAATGGTGAAATTGGACACCCTTGTCTTGATTCACGTTCTAGTATAATGCTATCTGAAAGGTATGCATTTATTTTTATTCGGGCGGATGGTTTATTATATAGCGCACGTATGCCCCTAATAAAAATTTCGTGCATGCCAAATCTTTCCAGAGCTTTATATAGGAAAGGCCAACTTACGGAATCGAAAGCCTTTTCCTCATCTAAACTGATTAAAAGAGCCTCAAGTTTATCTTGTTGAATTCGGTTTAATATATGCAGAGATCGTGTTATCATGTGTTTGTCTTTGAGAAATAAGCCCATCCTGATCATTGTGTATTAGTTGGGGGAGAATCTTTTCCAATCTTTTGGCAAGAATGCTTGTATATAATTTGTAATCAACGTTCAAGACCGAAATTGGTCTGTATGAACTACATTCCAATTTCTTTTCCCTCTTTTGGGATAACTGAGATCACTGCCTCACTCCATGATTGGGGCATTTTAGCCTCCATTAACGATATATTGCAAGGCTGAAGAAGACTCGGTATTAATTCAGAGCGTAAAGTCTTACCACTCTGACGAAAAGCCATCCGGCCAGGAGACTTATTCGCCTTGAGCCTGGAGATGGCGTTATTCAGTTCTGTTTGATTTTGTTCCTCTGTTACAAGAGGTAACTTGAGGGAGTCAAGGAATTGTCCAATCTGTTGTTCATCCTCTAAGGGTGGTTGTGTATATAGTAATTTGTAATATTTTTTAAATGTTTTTTGTATTTCATTTTGTTTGTATTGTATGTTTTTGTAGCTTTCTTGCCAAAAATTTTAATGATTTAGAGCCCGATTCATAACATTTCTGTTTTGTAAATACCAACTTTCTTTCAGTTTCTTGTGAATACATTATATTTATTTCATTTCTAATTTTCTTTATTTTAATCATCTGGTCTGTTTTTTTTTTTTTTTTTGTGTTGCGCTTCAAGGTCTTTTAATTCATTATTGAGATTTGTCAGTCTTAATTGCTTTAATTTCTTTTCGTAAGCACAAAATGATATGATTGAAATGATAGCTGAATTAACTTCCCCATTATCATTTTCTTCAAAAAATATTTTTATATCCTTTTTCATTTGAGTTTGAAATTGTTGGTTATTTAGAATACTTGTATTTAACCTCCAAAGTGTTCTTCCTGGGTTATCTCTAATATGTATAGTACAAGAGAGGGGTGCATGATCAGATAAATCAATAGGTCCAATATCACAACTTTGTATTCTATGGCGATCTTTCTTTAAAACAAAAAAATAGTCTATCCTTGAGTATACGTCATGGGGACATGAATAAAAAGTATAGTCACGACCTGATGGAACTCTCCAAAGATCTAGTATACCCAGCTCTGTCATTAGAACGTTAAGTTTTCTATGTAACGATGTAACGTTTGAGTTTTTCCCTGAAACTATTATGTATCTTCCTTCCTTATCTGAGATCTCTGAGAGGTGCTCAAATGAGATTTTTTGAGATATTAAAATTACTACACCTCTTCTGTGACCTGACTTATAAGATGAATAGTACACCTTAGTAAATCCCATTCTCTTTAGTTTTTCATGTTCTCCTGGAGTAAGATGTGTCTCTTGTAGGGGCACAATCTCTGCTTTTTCCCTTTTCATTTTTAATAGTATTTGACTCCTCTTAGCTGGGTTTAAAATCCCATTCAAATTAAATGTGATGAGGACATGCTTATTCATATTCTTCTTTGTTGGCTAACAAGCTTAACCTCTCCCGCAGCGTCTCCATTGTTATCCAATTTATACATTATTAGTTCCTCTCCCAAATTACCAACATTAAACAAAAACCAAAGTAGAACCATTTTAAATGACAAAATGCCACAGTAACAAATAAGAACAGTCATTTCCGGTGCTGAGGCTCGTTTGAAAAGAGCCTTGAGGAGCTTCATGTAGATGAAGCCTCGTAAGGGAAAGTCCCACGTAGTGACACAGGTGGGGCCCTACTAATGTTATATATTCTATACGTTAATCCAAATAAAATTATAAATGATTTAACGAATACCAAGTAAAACAAAACAAACAAACAAAATAAATAATTAAATAAAAAATAAAATAAAATATCCCAGATAACTCGCCAATTAACAAGTCCCGACTTCTTCAATTATTCAAAAAATAACATCGTAGGATTTACACTACAGAATAAATGTCCATGGCAAATAGAATATAAAATAGCATTATAACTGTGACAGTCAGTTGAAACACGCGAACGTTTCGCAGATCATCACTTCCTGAATTTCTGGAGTTTTTCTTTATATTGCGGGTGAAGAGTTTTTTGGGTTTGTGTGGAACCGTCCACTGCCCCAGGTTCTTCATCTCTACCCCTGTTTCGTCTTCTCCCTGCCACTTGCCAAGTAGATAGTTGTTCGATTTTCTCCTAGTCCGTAGCAGTTGGTGGCTTCACCACGGTAACGGAGAAACCTCATGAAACCATGTCTCTCGTTGCCTCTGTAGCATCCTGGTATATTCGAATGCCATCATCATAAAGTACGCACATCCTTTCCAGGTACGGTGTTTTGTTTTTCTTTTAACACTTTCCTGACCTTGGCGTACTCCCCTCGTCTCTTAAGCACTTCAGGAGGAAAATCATGATCAACGAAAAAGTGAGCGTCATTGCAGAACACTTCTTTTATACTATAATACTATAGTTAAGAAGCACCAGTGAGGTCAGCTGCCCTCACAACTCCTTCAACCACACTTTGTTTTTGTTTATTTTTTGCACTTTCCCTTACTTTAGCCTCTTTTTCTTTTCACCATGGCTATTACCAGATTTGATAGAAATACTCTTATTTCTATTGGTTTACAATCCACTCACCTATCGCAACTTTTAATACCCGATCCATGATGGCCAAGTGAGATCCTGAGGAGGAACAAAGGGCATGACCTGAAGCAGTGGCTCTGAGGGAAATGAGCTGGCATCAGGACCAGGCTGAGGGCTTGAGCATACCGTGCTCCCCTGCTTGGCATCCTAGTAGCCAACATCCAGTCTCTGGAGAACAAGCTCAATGACCTCAGGGCTACTCAGAGGGACATTCAGGACTGCAACCTCCTCTGCTTTACCAAGACATTGCTGAACCCAGCGGTACCGAGCCACGCCATCCAGCCAGAAGAGTTCTTTTTGGCTTACCACATGGACAGGATAATGGAGTCAGGGAGGTCAAGGGGAGGTGGAGTGTGTCTGAGGGTAAACAGCAGCTGGTGAGACAGTGCAAGCATTGTTCCTCTCATGCTCCTGCACACCCAACCTGGAGATTCTGACCATCAAATGTCACCCTTTCTATCTTCTTCAGGAATTTACCTTGGTTATAGTCAGTGCCATTTATATTTCACCTAAGGCAGATATGGGCACTGCTTTATGTTAACTACAAGAGGCTCTCACTTAACACCAGACTCATCACCAGGACACTGCACTCATTGTGGTGCACACAGAAGCTGTGGGTGGATAAAAACATTCATGTCACTCTGAAGTCTCGGACCACTGCCTATAACACGGGGCTCGCCACCAGGAACATAGATGAATACAAGGCTGCCTCCTATAACATGAGCCTGTGGACTGAGAATGATAATGACTATAGAATGGCTATAAAACACCATCCTCCAGAATGTTGTATGTGGATGTGTCTCTGACAGATGAGCTGAACACATATTACACTCGCTGCGAGGCTGTAGCTAACAGCGCTAATGGCTCTAGTGGTGCTAACAGTGCTCACAGAGCTAACAGTGCTAATGGCTGAATGCATACAGAGCAGAGCAGGAAGTGCTTTCATCAACTCAGAGCAAGATGTGAAGAAGGCTTTCAGGAGAGTGAACACCAGGAAGACAGCATCTCAGATCAGGGTCCTAGATGACTGATGAAACATTTAACAAATGTTAAAATGTTTCAGCTCAGCATTTAACACTTTAATCTCCTCCGAAGTCACCACCAAGTTGGAGGACCTGAGACTTAGCCCGACCCTGTCTCAGTAGATTTCCAACTTCCTGACAGGCAGACCACAAGTGGTACAATTGGGCAGACACTAGAGTTGTGTCCTGAGCCCCCTGTTGTACTCATTGTACACTTATGCTTGTGTGGCCACTTCCATCTCTACCACCATTGTCAAGTTTGCTGACGACACTGTTTTTGTGGCCCTGATCTCTGATGATGAAAAAAGGCCTACTTGGGGGAGATTAAAACCCTGGGGGACTGGTGCTAGGAGAACAACCTCCTCCTGAATGTAAGCAAGACAGGAGTTGATACTGATGCTTAAGGGACTTTAGACACTTAAGGGACTTTAAACTGCCCTCTGTGGTGCTAAGGAACTTCTTTACCTGCAACGTCGAGAGCATCCGGAAAGGAAGCGTCCTGGTTGGGGAACAGCACCAAGCAAGATAGATGGGCTCTCCAGAGGGTGGTCTGCCCTGAGCTCCCTGACCTGCAGTCTATTGATAGCAAGCAGTGCTAGACCAAGGCCAGGAAAATAGTGACCTCTTCTATCGTTTGAAGTCAGGGAAGGGCTTCTGCTCCCTGAAGGCCAACACAGAGAGAATGAGGAGGAGCTTCTTCCCACAGGCCATTCAGGCATTGAACCAGGACAACACCTAGGACTAGGTTGGATTTGTTTGCACAACACCCACCCCCTACATTCCTGTTTATATACGCGTATTATCCCGTATTTATAAATATTTATTATATATGTTATCTATTCCACTGCAACTTCCTCAACCCAATGTTGCACAGCATTGTATTGTACATACAACTTCACATATGTGCACTTTATTCAACATATAGTCCATACTTTTTCTGCTATCTATCTTTTATATTCTTTATATTATATTTTTATATTTATCATTTTCTACTTGTATACAAACAAAATAAAAGTAAAAAAAGTAAATTCTCCACAAGAAACTCATAAAAAGCATTTAATTGCACATCATACTGTGTTGTGTGTGTGTGTGTGTGTGTGTGTGTGTGTGTGTGTGTGTGTGTGACCAATAGAATTTGAATTTGATTTATAGTTCCTGTCAGGGCCAACATCCTCATGAAATCTCACAATGTAACTGGTTTACTCTAGTAAATAGAAACTTGTTTAAATTAAGTTTACTATAACCAGGGAAATCAAACACAGTCACCAATACCACGAGCTGAAAGCTCCAAGATGGTAACACTGCCACTGCACAAGCTGTTCCCTCAAATCAGTCCCTGATTCAATTAAAAAGGGATTCACTCATCCATGTATATCTAATTATGCATTTTGACATCATGAGAAAAATAAGTAGTGATCTCAAGAAAAGAAATCATATCAACAAATTATGGCTCAAGTGAATCTGTAGGCATTCATACTTTCACTAAAAAGGCTTGTCAAGGCTAAGGGTCTAAATTATTTCTAGCATAGACCAGAGACATACAGCTGAAAATTAGTAGAATTGATGTTTTTCATTATTATGTTGGCTTGACAAATCCAACATTCTGTTCTTCCTATCAACTTCTTCTTCTTCTTCTTCTTCTTTTTCTTCTTCTTCTTCTTATTATTATTATGGCTTGAAAGAGCCAACATTCTGTTCTTCTTCTTCTTCTTCTCTCTGCAAATTTCTTCCATTTTCACAGGGCACAATTTTTGACTTAGAGTGGTCAGTCCACACAGTGAATGGTTGTTGCGCCCCCTCCAACCAGCGCCTCTGTTGCCAAAGTTGTAATTCCATTCCATGGGGGACAGCCAGTGTGATAAAAAAGGCACGTGGGTGGAGTATGTTGACTGCTGAGACAGCACCCCTCCAACACCCATCCAAGTGTCTACCTCCACGGTAAACGGGAGTTCCGTGGAGATAGACAAGAAGGAAGGATTAGAACTGGAGCTGCAGTGAAGTGCCTCTTGGGCTCAGCGAAGGCCTTGTCTGCTCTGGAGGTCCAGACAAACTGGGAGGATGATTTCTTTGTCAGAGCTGTGAGAGGAGCCACTACAAAGCTGAAGCTGTGGATGAAACATGGTTAAAAGTTAGCAAAGACCAGAAGGCACTAAACTTTCACAGAAGAATGTTTAGGCCAGTCTCTAACTACCTTATTATTCTTGGGGTCCATCTGGAGACTGCCCTTAGAGACAATGAACCCCAAGATGGAGTTCTTTGTGGAATGGAACTCACATTTCTCAAGTGATTCCTCAGGAGGAATCGCAAGACTGGCCAGACATAACTGACATGTTCATGGAGAGACCTGAAAAATATGAGGATGCCATCTAAGTAAACGAATTGGTTGACAAAGTGGTTGAGCATGTCATGCAGGATGTCATCGATGAGGCCTGGAAGACTACTGGGGCATTCGTCAGGCCGAATGGTATGACTAGGTACTCGAATGACCTGTTGGGGTGGTCCATGTAGGCTTCCATTCATATTTATCCTTGATGCAGACGAGGTGGTAGGCATTCCTGAGGTCCAGTTGTGTGTACACAGTGGTTCTCCTTGCAGTAGCTCAAAAGCAGTGGACATGAGTGGAAGAGGGTAGCAGTTTTTGGCAGTCACCTTGTTGAGGCCTTGGTAATCTATGCAAGGGAGAAGACTTTCATCATTTTTCCCCATAAAAAAGAATCCTGCACCTGCCGGGGAGGTGGAATGTAGATGCAGATGTATTCCTTCATGGCTTTGGTCTAGGGTCCAAAGATTCTTCCCCTAGGGGGGCTAGTGTCTGGGATCAGGTCAATGGAGCAGTTGTAGGAGCAGTGAGAAGGGAGAGTGGTCATGTTTTCTTGTTGAACACCTTCAGGTCATGGTACTCGGGAGGGAATTGGGACAACTTGGGAAGATCTAGAGGCTCAGGAGACAAAGGCGACGGTGCAAGGAAAAGGCATGTGGCATGGCAGGTGTAAAACCACTCAAGCACTAACCCAGTGGACCAGTCTATGTGAGGGTTATGGCAGCTTAGCCACAGGAAGCCTAGGACAATGGGACAGGTGTACAGGAGCATTAAGGTGGTGAACACTACAATTTCCCAGGGGTCTTCCATCCAGGGCAGTAACTGTTAAGGGTGGCTCAAGGTTGACCAGGGGGGTTTGGAGATTCTTGGCAAGTGACAAGTCCATGAAGTTGCCAGCAGCACCAGAGTCAACCAGAGACTGAAAGGTGTGCTGTTGCCTACCCCAAGAAAGGGAGGTGGAAAGGAGGACCCCAACTGGAAAAGACTTCGGGGTGAAGGTAAGTCCTGTCACAGTCACACCTCCTCTGGACAGGACTGGGCTTTTTCCCAATAACTCTGGGCAAGTGGACCTGAAGTAACCTGTTTCCCACAGTAGAGGCAACACTTCTCTTGCATGTGCTGGCTCTGCTCAGTCTGGGAGAGTTGTGTCCTTCCCAACTGCATGGGTTGTTCTAAAGAATTAGAGACTTGGGTGCAATCTAAACCCGGACCTGATGTTGAGAGGAAGAGCTGAAGAGAGACCATTCTGGAATGCTGCAATGAGTGCCTCCTGGTTCCACTAGCTCTCAGCAACCAGCGTACAGAAACAACTGCCTACATACTACAACTGCTTTGATGGAGCTGTAGAAGTGACCGCTTTCACTGTGAAAGCCTGGTAGTTGAAGCACAGGGGACAATGCACCTCCCAAATGGCTGTGGCCCAGGATAGTGCTTTCCCAGTGATGACGTATGCTAGACCCCACACACATTGGGTCAGCAGCTGCTTGTGTCTATATAGCTGCTCCTTGTGGACCCTTGACTGCAACATGAAGCCAATTGAAGTTGGTGGTCTCTGGGGGGCTCTGGTCTACTGGGTCAATCATGTTGGCTCGGTCTTACTTTAGGGTTTGGTAACCCTGGAAGGTTGGTGGTGACCCAAACTTAACCACTGCTCCACAGGCTAGGCTAAGGGAAACAGAAAAATCTTTACTTTAAAAAGAGCAAAAAGAGATCCAAAAACAAGTAATCAGGCAAAATTCACAAAAGATCCAAAAAAGGCCAAAAATAACAAAGGAAAATCACAAAAGATCCCAAAAAGGCAAAAATCATAAAAGATCTCAAAAGTCAAAAAGGCAGGCAGCAAAAGATAAAGCAGTAGTAACAAATGGCAAAGACAGTGTCTTGGTATTCACATAAGGAACAGGAGAACTGAGCAAAGAACAAAGAAAAGGGAGGATTTAAATAGATGTAAAAAGACTAACCAATAAAAAGAATTGAAACAAAACTGAGTCATTGTCAGTCATGATTGAATTTGAGGGCATAATACCAAGCAAAGTTATGCTGGGTTTCTTCTGTTATCCGGTCAAGGAATGCATTCCTCCAGTGATAAGATGTTTTAAATGCCAACAGCTGGGGTACATAGCTAACCAATGCAAAGGTAAAGAAAGGTGTGCAAGATGTGGCGGGCAACATGAATACAGAAAATGTGGGAATGATGACCCAATAAAATGCTGCAAATGTGGTGGAAAAACAGTATAGCTTAGAAAGGATGTGTGAAACAAATACAAGTTAAAGAAGCTCAGAAGTACAAGATCAGGAACAAAGTTGGTTAAAATCTATCCACTGTCCACTGATGGAGTCCTGAGTACGAAGCTGCTCGTGGCAACCGCAGCCCCAAAGCTACCACAGCAATTGCAGTCCCAAGCCATTACAGTACAGCTTCCCATATGTGATCCCCAGGCCATATCCACAGCCCCCAGGTGGCACCATCCCCAGAAAACTAAATGGTTCTTCAGGCCGTCCATATGGGGCCACCCCCAGCAGCAGCACGCAAACTCAACCGATGAGAACTCCAACGAGAAGCAGGGCATCAGGATGGGTCAAGCAGTGAGGAGGAGCAGAAGGGGCATCAGACTTCATGTGGATAGTGGATAGGTTTTTAACAAACCGGACTTCTTACAGAAACTGTGATGAATTTATTGGTTGCACAATTACACTATTTGTCCTTATAGTACACAATAATAGAAGGGATTTTTTTTTTATAATTGCACTATCCGTTGCACCCAGTTGAGGATGGGTTCCATTTTGAGCCTGGTTCCTCTCAAGGTTTCTTCCTCATATTGTCTCAGGGAGATTTTCCTTGCCACTATTGCCTCTGGCTTGTTCATTAGGATATATTCACATATTTACAATATATTTTTTGAATCCATTTATTTCTGTAAAGCTGCTTTGTGACAATGTCCATTGTTAAAA